>QRFJ01007324.1:0-19635 GCA_006176705.1 Cocos nucifera | reverse complement strand
GCACATATATCTAACATTAGATCCAGAACCTAATCTACAAACTTTTTACTCTCAACCCAAAAACCAATCTTCAAACTCAGTCCATTTGATCCTAAGTCCTAATAGCTTAATCTTAGTACAAATGACCTACGATCAAGCTTGGAAGCATCTGATCTTCCTTCCAAACTCCAGCAAATAATATCTAACCACTAGCAAGTCATGACAAATGACTATCTACTCTCCATAACAAACTCTGAGCAGCCCAAGTGGCCTATTGATATTTTGTTATAGATGTCATCATCAATCTATTATAGGCTCCATCTATAAATTGGACCCTCTAGATATGTTCCTTTCTCTAAACTCTCTTTGAAGGAATTAGATCTAGGATTTCAATGCTAGATCTAAAATAGGTATGTAATAGGAGATCAGATCTTTATTATCTTTGTAAGTTAGATTTTCTAACTTGCTAATCCAGGCTTGAGGATGTTGCTCCAAGCCGCACACACATCCGACTTCTAAAGGTTGTCCACATGAGCCCACGAACACTGATAAGAAGTCGGATGTCCGAAAAATCAGCATAGTATGCTAGTACTATGCTGATCCTTCTTCAATGATCAATCTCTCAAAAATCTCTAAAGAATGGAGGAAGAGGTAGAAGAAAATAATCCTAAAAGAAGACCCTCTTCTTCTTCTTTGTTCTCTTACCTAGACACCTTGATTGGTGTCTTTAAAATTCCCATGCCCAAGATGAATTTCTCTCTGGTTTTCTCACACCCAAAAACCCTCTCTTTGGTTTGAATTCACAGTAGAAATTAGGTCTAAAGACCCTTTTAATAGGGAGTTATGTAGGAGTCCTTGTCTAGGTCAAATACCTAGACAAGGTATGTCCAAATTGGGCAAGACTTGGGGCGCCCAACTCTTGGGCACCCCATCCCTTTTTTCTATCATGGACCACCAGCAAAGGGTGCACAAAACCAACCATAAAAGCCACAAAAATCTCAAAAAAAATTTAGGTAAAATTGATGCCATAAGGAGAGTTTTGGTTTGTTAGGATTTTATCATATAGAATCGAAATCAAAACTACTTACCTTCCTTTGATTTGGTCCACAACAACTTGCCAAATAAGAAAGAGAGGGAGATATGGGGCATGTGTGAAGATCATGGAGAAAGGATTCTCCACACTCAAAACCAAGAGAAGGGGCGTGGGGTGGGCATGGGATATAGATGGCACATGGAGAGGGAATCCTAGTCTTACTAGGATTCCTATTTTGACTTGGTCAAATATGATTTTGCAAACCAAATTAAAACAAATCTAATTTAATCCAATTAAAATAGATCTTAATCCAATTAGAAACCTAATTAAATTAGATTAAATCAAATTTAAATTTGATTCAATTTTTAATCAAATTAGGGATTGGATTGATACAAGTCCTAATTGAACTAGGACTCATTCTTCCTTGCAATTGGTTTATCCAATAAATCAATTAGACTTGATCCAATCAAGTTCAAATCAAATCAAATTAAATTATATTTAATTAGATCTAATCTCAGTCCTCTAGCTTAATCTAATTAAGCTAATTAGTAATTCAATTACTAATCGATCCTCATGTAATACTTGCACCAGGTTAAGCATCAATCGTATTGATTGTTTAACTCTAGAATGATTCTTAATTATCGATCAACCAATCGATCAGATTGAAAACTCTTATGTGTGTGATTCTATAGGTTTGAACCTAAGTTGGTAGTGTAGAAATAAATTTTTATATCAATCGAAGGGACCATCTAGCAATGGTACCCGACGGTCAGATAGGTCGAATGTGTAGAACAACATCCTTAGAACCCATATGGATATAGTTTTTATATAATTCATCTCCTTGACCAAAATGCTCATTGGACACCTTAGAGTTTAACTACCAACCCTGATTAGACAATCTATATTATATTTTAAAATATCAAATCCATCTCATGGATTATCCTGGCCAAGGTTTAGCTATATTGAAATACATTGATGCATTTTTCTCCAATTATTAGAGTGGTCAATCCCATCTTGATCACACACTAACTTCATAAGTACTTGACTGTGCTCAGAAGACTTCCGTTACTAAATTAAAAATTCTATTAGTCCGGTACCAAAGCACACTAAGTTGCTTGCAAGCCACTAAGGTGATCTCAAGTCTAAGGGATACTTATACCTATATCCCATCAGAGTAATTTTTGACAGCAAAATACTCTAAAGTTGGTCATATTCAGTGATGATGTATTCTTACATCTCACCTATATGCCATACTAGTATCTCCACACTCTTTGGTTAAGAGGACAACCAACCTATATGGCATAAAGCAACTTATGCTCGATAGACGCTGCATCCTTATTAACAGCCTATCATTTAGTTGTGAATAATTTAAGAACTAATCGATAAATTTTCTCTTTATCAAAACCAAATAGTCCTAAGGACTTCATCATAATAATGGAGTTAATTAGAAGATGTAGACTTTATGATAAAAAATATCAAAATATTTATTTTATTTATTAATAAATCTATTATAATTATAATATAGCTCAACCATCAATAGACTAATGATTGACTTTGGGACACATTTTTCAATAACTTTCACTGGTCCTAAAGCCACTCGACTGAAGGAAAAAATCTATTTTCTGGATCAGATTTATTTAGATCTGATTGGATCAGAAGGGATATTTCAAAATTTTTTTCTCTGAGATCCTAATTAAATTTGAGACTCCTCAAATATGATCTTATTGATCTAATAATAAAAAATAAAATAAAAATAAAAATAAAATCTAATTTAATTATATCTTTATTTTGGATAATCTAATTATCCTGTGATGACCCAATGTTTGCCTGAGGTTCTGGATGTAGCCACGCAAGCGCCTGACCTTTATCGGTATCCACTCGGATAGGATCTAGAGATCTTCTCCTTCTCAATCAATCATCCAAAAATTAGATATAGATTTGATCTTGAAGGTCTTCAAAACTCCTTTTGAAGAACTATCATTGTCTCTTGCAGTAGTGCTGCCTTCTTCATTTCTTGGCGCCTTTCACTTGCTTGGGTCGCACCTTATTCATGCCCAAAACCTCTTGGGCATGGAGAGGAGAGAGAGGACCAGAGGGTGGCTAGAGAAGGAGGGAGAGAGGCTTTGTGGCATGGGCTAAAGGCAGAAGCATTAAAAACCTAGGCACAGACAGGATTTATATAGACCCTGCTGCACCATGCAGTGCCACATCATCTCAGCCAATCATGGCTCTTTGAACAATCAAATCTAAATCTGATTGATGGGATGACATCATCTGATGCAATCAGATGAGACACCCTCAAAACCCTCATAAGGTGGTGCCAAAACTAGATCCAACAAGAGTTCTTGGCGCCATCGAGTTTAATCCCCTGAAGCAATCCTAGAGTCCCATCTATATGGGACTCCTCCTTTATCCTCATGGGGTGCACACCTCCCTAGGTGTGTGCCCTCTTCCTATCTACATTTAGTAGGGGGACAAGGCCTCAGGTACTCTCCTATAGGCATATGACACATGGACAGATGTCCAAGTATCCAGGATCAACATTTGACCAATGTTCGAAAATAGGAATTAGTAGGTGACCAAAAATGGCAGATGTTATCTTAAATTTATCTCATAAATTAAAACAATCCTTTTTTGATCTGGACGAGCTCTAGTCAGACTAAGTAAAGGTTCTTGAGTGAGTCCAAACACATTTGGCTCAGTCGAGACAAGCTTTAATGATTATTAAAGAAGAACATTAGGCTCAATCGTGTGCTAGCATGATTTTCTTGAATCTAATTGAATCTTATTCAAATCAATTGAACTGGATTAGTCTAATTGATGACATCCAGATCCAAATCCTTATTTGTGTGATCCAGTTAGGTTCAATTTCATATGGTAATGAGATATGTTGCGATCTCTATCATCGATATCATCGAATCACCTTTCGATGGATCAAAACTTTTTTGATTTAAACAACTAGTATGATCGATCATCTAAATCATTCTAATTGCTCCCAAAATCCATCAGTGACACCTAGTAGCATATGGTGGCATCGCATCATAACTGAAAGAGAACCTTTCAGTGCAGTTACCTGCATGATTAGGTTCCTCTATCTTTAGCCCCGACCAGATTAGGGTTAAGGTGATCTCGTCAAACCCTAATATCCATCATATGAATTAATCATTCGATTCAAGTCCAATATGAAAATCCTAATAGAAACTCTTTCTATTATTTCACTCTATCCTGGCCATGGGCTTATAGACTTGATTCTCATGATCATCATAGGGCTGCTCCTCATCTACCGAGGTAAATAGATCCCCTATTGGTGCAATCCAATTCCTACAATGAACATGCTATAGCCAACATACATCTCAGGATTCCAAATGGCTAGGAGACCAAGTTATGGTATAGTCATACTATAACATCCTCAAGGTGAACTGTCGATGCACCTTAGGATAAAGAACTAGATACACCACTGTAGCTTCAAGCCAGTCATCGATGAGAAGGTAGATTTTTTCATGATCGCTCGAGATGGTCACGCTTAGTACCCTTATTCTCTAATAAGTATCTGTACTCTCAATTCAGTGTCTCTACACCGTAGACTCAAGACTCATCTATCCTAAAGAAGCGATCGTATACAAACCTTCCAGATCAATCATCATCCTCATGATGATCCTATGGTCGGGAGCATTTTATGAGTTAATAATGAAAATTCATGTCTTAAATTTTCAACTCTTGAAAATATAAACTATCATTACCATTACTCAAGGGATGTATCACAGACACTTTCAAATATACACTATGATAGAAAATAATTTATTTTATTATTTATAATCAAAATTATAATTTTATTCCTAGAAGTGTATTACAAGTATCAACCAATCTGGCTTCTAGGGCACATATATCTAACAAACTCTCACTTGATCTAAAGCTAATTGGCTATAAATCTAAGTTCCATCTTCTTAAGGTGGGCTTCGATCTTCTACTGGCCCAATGATTTTATAAGTGGGTCTGCCGTATTATCTACAGAGTTGACTCTCTTGACCTCGACGTAACCTTTCTCGAGGTAATCGTGGATGAGGTGGTATCGCCGCTCGATGTGCTTGAATTTTTGGTAAGACCTTGGCTCCTTAGCAAGGGCTATGGCTCCATTATTGTCACAGTATAAAGGAATGACATCTGATGGCATCACTTCGATCTCTGTAGTGAACTTTTTGTACCAGAATGCCTTCTTCACAGCTTCTGATGCAGCGATGTACTCTACTTCCATGGTGGAATCTGCTATCACTTTCTGCTTGGAACTCTTCGAACTGATAGCTCCACCATTACACACAAACAGACATCCAGATGTTTACTTTCGATCATCTATATCGGACATAAAATCTGAGTCTGTATACCTCTGGACTTAGAGTTCTCCATTACAAAAAATCAACAACATATCCTTAGTTATTCTTAAGTACTTAAGGATACATTTCACAGAAGTCTAGTGTTCTTCATCTAGATTTGACTGATATTTGCTTGTGATAATCACAGCATGGGCTATATCAGATCGTGTACATAACATGGCATACATGAGGCTCCCTATTGTTAAAGCATAAGAGATCTTGCTCGTGCATTCAATCTCCTCAGGTGTGTTGGGACACATTTTCTTGGAGAGATGAATGCCATGTCTGAAGGGTACCAATCCCCTCTTAGAGTTTTTCATGCTAAACCTCTTTAGCACTTACTCTATGTACATCTTTTGTGAAAGACCTAGCATCCTATTCGGTCTATCTCAATAGACCTTAATTCCTAGAATAAAGGATGCTTCTCCTAAGTCTTTCATGGAGAATTCTTTAGATTACCATATTTTAACTATGGTCAACATAGGAATATCATTCTCAATAAGAAGGATATCATCCACGTACAGTACGAGGAAGACAATAGCACTTCCACTAATCTTTTTGAAAATACATGGTTTCTCCTCGTTCTTGATGAAACCAAATAATTTGATTACATCATCAAAATGAGTATTCCAGCTCCAAAATGCTTGCTTAAGTCCATATATGGACCTTTGCAGCTTGCATACTTTGTGATCAGCATCACTAGATGTAAAACCTAGCAGCTATTCTATATAGATATCTTCCTCAAGGTATCCATTTAAGAATGCCATTTTCACGTCCATTTGTCATATTTCATAATAGAAATAGCTCGCAACAGCAAGCAATGTGCGGATGGACTTTAGCATGGCTACTGGTGAAAAGGTATCTTGATAGTCAATGCCTTCATGCTGACTATATCCTTTTTCCACTAATCTAGCTTTGAATGTCTCCACATTTTCACCTGCACCAATCTTTCTCTTGTAGATCCATTTACACCTAATAGATACTATACCTTCAAGTGGATCTACCAAGGTCCAAACTTGGTTTGAGTGCATCGAGCCAATTTCTGATTTTATTTCCTCTAACCATTTTTCAGAGTTGATATCCGATATCGCCTCGTCATAGATTTTAGGATCATCACCATGAACCCCATTACCTACGAGGAACATTTTTTCTACTTTCTTTGAAATAGTACCTAAGTACCTCTCAGGGAGATGGAAAATTCTTTCTGATCTACGAGGTGGAGGAGGTAGTGATTGTATTGGCTCAACCTGATTTGGTTTCATAGGATCCTTAGCTCATTGCTCTTGAGAGACTTTCTCCTCGAGCTTGATCTACTTTTCAATGCCACTATCTTGAATAAACTATTTTTCAAGAAAGATGGCATGCCGACTCATATTCACATTATGGATTTTTGGAATATAGAAATAATATCCTAATGACTCTTTAGGATATCCTATGAATCAAGCTCTAAAGGATCTATAGTCTAACTTGTCTGCTTGTTGTCTTTTGACATGAGCTGGACAACCCCAAATTTTGAGATGACTCAGACTTGGTTTCTTACCATGCCATATCTCATTCAGCGTGGTAGGAATGATTTTAGAGAGAACCCTATTCAGTAAATACATAGCAGTTAACAGACTATATCCCCAAAAAAAATCAGGAAGGTTTGTGAAGCTCATCATGTATCAGACCATATCTAATAGGATCCGATTCCTTCATTCTAAAATTCCATTGAGTTGAGGTATTCCAGGTGGAGTCCATTAAGAGACTATGCCATATTGCTTGAGATAGTCCAAGAATTCCCAACTAAGGTATTCACCTCCTTGATTTGATCGAAGAACCTTAATGGATTTTCTAGTTTGCTTTTCCACTTCATGTCTAAATTTTTTAAATTTTTCAAAGGCTTCAAACTTGTGTCTCATAAGATACACATACTCATACCGAGATAAATCATTGGTAAAGATTATGAAGTAGACAAAGTTGCCTCTAGTCAGCACATCAAATGAGCCACACACATCAATATGTACTAGGGCAAGTAGATCCGTGGCCTTTTCCTCATGTCCTACAAAAGGGAGCTTAGTTATTTTGTCATGAAGACATGATTCACAAATTGGATATGACTCAGAAGTCAACAGACTCAATAGTCCGATTTTCTCCAATTTGTTAACCTTATCTTCTACTATATGGCCTAGCCTTAGGTGCCATAGATACCTATCGTTTGGACTATCCCTAGATCATTTTGATCCTATGGCATTCACATTTTGCTCGATATTAAAGATAGATACATCAATATGTAACTGGTAGAGATAGTTAATAAGGAAACCACTTGCAATTTTATTTCTTTTATAAAGAATATTACAATGGCCCTTAAGAAAACTAATTATATAGCCTTCTTGTGCTAAACATATAATAGAAATCAAATTCTTGCTTGTAGTAAGTACATAATAACAATTCTTAAGTACTAAATCTAAGTCAGATGATAGTCAAAGAGGGTAGGCTTCCACAGCCACAGCAGTAACTCTTGCTCCATTTCTGATGCATAGAATCATCTCACCATCCCTCAGCCTCCTGCTATCCTTAAAATCCTGCATGGAAGTGCATAAATGAGCATTAGAACCAGAGTCAAGCATCCAACTGGATGCAAAAGAAATCATAAGATTAGATTCAATAATGAGCATACCTTTAGAAGGATCTGTCTCCTTATTCTTTAGAGTGGCCAGGTATGTAGGACAGTTTCGCTTTCAGTGGCCATCAGTATTACAATGAAAATATTTTTCTTTATCAGCGATCTTTTTCTTCAGCTCTGCTATCTTTTTCTTTTCACCTTCCATCTTCTGCTTTTTTATAAACTTTTTTTTCTTTTCAAAAGACTTTTTCTTGAAAGAAGTCCGTTCTATAGCAAGTACTGAGCCTTTAGAATCTTTCATAGAAAGCTCAGCAGTAATCAACATATTCATAAGCTTGATCAGAGTATTCTGAAGTTTATGCACATGGTAGTTCATAATGAACTACCCATACGCATCAGTCAAGGATTGCAAAATTATATCATTCTGCAGATCCTGATCTAACTTTACTCTGAGCTTCTCAATCTCTTCTAAGTCCTTGATCATCATCAGACATTGATCTTGGACTAACTGTCCATCATGTATTTTAGCCTTAAATAGTCATTTAGTGATCTGATATTTGGCTACGCAACTCTGTTCACCAAACAACTCTTGTAGGTGAGCCAACATTTGATGGGCAGTCTTGATATCTTCATGTTGGTGCTGAAACTCATCAGATATTGAGCTCAACATATAGTATCTAGCCTTATTATCTTCATCCATCCACTTATCAAGAGATGCTCTCTATTCAGTGGACAGATGAGCTGGTAAGGTAGGAGGATCCTGATCCAATACATGAGTCAACTTCTCAAAATTCAAAATAATTTTGAAGTTCTAGAGCTAATTATTATAATTGAATCCGATTAGTCTATGGGTGTCTAGGATACGGGCTAGTAGGTTGGATGCAGATATTTTTCTTTTTCCTGTAGAAAATCAAAGTTTCTAATTAGATTTTGTAATTAAGACTTGATCAATTTATTTAAAAATTTAATTTTTAAATAAATTAGTTTTCACTATTTTCTCGAATCCCTACACTTCCTCTATAAAGATACAAAAATTTTTATGATTACTGATTTCTAGTGGATGATCCAGTCCGACCAACTGACTCATCACCTCACCTAATAGTTATTGGTGATGGGTTAGCCAATGAGTGAACAACTCTTATCCAATGATTTTCTAATCATGGTGCACCCAGACTTGATCTCTAATTCATGAATCTCACCATGCTCGAAATATTGATCCACTCCTTAGTTAAGTCAGACCCACCATTTGCACAGATTAGATTCCTAATTGGATCTCTCACCATATCCAGAATATTGAGCCTAATCTATCCTCCAATCTATAGCAATCAATGCCTAATAGACATGGTTGCATCTTTTTGATGCAACTGAACCACTATGACCAGCCGAGAATAATCAACTCCGAAAAGGGTCCGCACATCTACAATGGTGGAAGACCTTAGACTTAATCTTTTCTTAGAAAGATTTGATTTAGGTCTCTTTAAAATTGACTTGACATAGTCATAACCATTATAACTAACCTAATGGCATGGGTCAGCTCAGACTGTTAGCTACCTTAGATCAGGACTGGGTCGACAAATATGGTTAGATAAGTGAGACCGGTGGAAGGGATATGCCATTAACTCAACAAGAATGCATTCGAGTCGAGTAGCTCCTAATTAAAAACTAGTCGATCATATCTGCCAAACTTATCTTAGACACCAAATTATTGAGCCAGAATCAATCGAATTAGCCTACAATCCATGCTCTAACCACTGAGCCTAATTAGATCTTAACTTGATCGATCACTCATGTGACTCAACCTTAATCCAGACTTAATCTTATTAGGCTGGTCAATTTAAGCACTCTTGATTCCACTTAATCAACTCTTGATTCGATTTGATCAACTGCTAGATCTAATTGAGCTACCCAAGTCCGAACCCAATAATGAATATATCTTAGATCTAAAAATTCTTAATTTTAGATCTAATATATTTCATAATCTAAATTCTTAGTTAAGTTTAGGATTCATAAATAAAATATATATATAAAATTCTAGAATTTTGGGATCTAGAATTTTGTAGAAAATAAGTTATTTTATTTTTGATTAAGGATGAATGCGTAGCATCCCTACACACCATAAGAACACCCATCGAATAGAAGAAGAGGACTTTTAAACCCTACTTCATTCTTATGATCGGACAGCCAAGGGGCACACCTTAATCACAAATAGGATAAATCTACAAAACTAGTTAGATCTACATTATATATCACATATATAAAAATTATTCTAACTAAAAATATATTTTATATACATCTTATGTATCATATCATGCATATTTTTAGATTTAAATTATCTCATAAATATCTAAAAAATAGGATTTAAATTTGATCATATCAAATTAAAATTTATTCTAGATAATTTTATAGAACTATTCTGCAACTAGTCTAAACATGCATCTATCATATCTCATATGAATAAATTAAATAAATTTATTTTTTAAATCTAATTATAATATTTATAATATTAAAAAATAGTAAATAAATAGATTTAAAATTTATAATTAATCAAATTAAAATTATGATTATGCTAGACTACACATAGGATAATTCTATTACTAATCTAGTCATGCATCTCATACATCTTAGATCTAGATTATTTAATTTTTAATTTTTTAATTTTAAATCTAATCACATCTAATATGATATCTAAAATCATCTAATTATCAAATCAAAAATAAATTAAAATTAGATCTAATGAATTATGGAATCTAGCTCTAATACTAGTTGAAGGAAAAAACATATTTTTTGGATCAGGTTCGTTCAAATCTGATTGGGTCAGAAGGGATATTTTAAAATATTTTTCTCTAAGATTCTAATCAAATATGATCTTATTGATCTAATAATAAAAAATGAAATAAAAATAAAAATTAAATCTAATTTAATTATATCTTTATTTTGGGTAATCCAATTATCCTATGATGATTTCAATGTTTGTCTGAGGTTTTGGATGTAGCCATGCAAGTGACTGACCTCTGCTGATATCCACTTGGACAAGATCTGAAGATCTTCTTCTTTTCAATCTATCCTTCAAAAATTAGATATAGATATGATCTTGAAGGTCTTCAAAACCTTTTTTGAAGAACTGCTGTTGTTTCTTGCAGCAGTGCTGCCTTCTTCCTTTCCTGGCATCTTTCACTTGCTTGGATCACACCTTATTCGTGCCCAAAATCTCTTGGGCATGGAGAGGAGAGAGAGGACCAGAGGGTGGCATGGAGTAGGAGGAAGAGAGGCTTTGTGGCATGGGCTAAAGGCAGAAGCATTAAAAACCTAGGCACAGACAGAGTTTATATAGATCTTACTGCACCATGCAGTGCCACATCATCTCGGCCAATCATCGCCTTTTGAACAATCAGATCTAAATTTGATTGCTTGGATGATATCATCTAACCAATCAAATGAAAGACCCTCAAATCCCTCCTAAGGTGGTTTCAAGATTGGGTTAAACAAGAGTTCTTGGTGCCATAGAGTTTAATCCCCTGAAGCAACCCTGGAATCCCATCTATATGGGACTCCTCCTTTATCCTCATGGGGCCCATGCCTCTCTAGGCGTGCACCTTCTTCCTATCTGCATTTAGTAGGGGGATAAGGTTCCAGGTACTCTCCTATAGGCGCTTGACATATGGGCAGATGTCCAAGTGTCCAGGGTCAACATTTGACCAATGTCCGAAAATAGGAATTACAGATGACCAAAAATGGCAGGTGTTATCTTAAATTTATCTCATAAATTAAGATAATCATTTTTTGATATGGACGAGCTCCAGTCAGACCAAGTAAAGGTTCCTGAGTGAGCCAAAATATATTTGGCTTAATTGAGACAAGCTTTAATGATTATTAAAGGAGAATATTAGGCTCAATCATGTGCTAGCATGATTTTCTTGAACCTAATTGAATCTTATTCAAATCAATTGAACTGGATTAGTCCAATTGATGACATCTAGATCCAAACTCTTATTTGTGTGATCCAGTTAGATTTAGTTTCATATGATAATGGGATATGTCGCGATCTCTATCATCGACATAATCAAAACACCTTTCGATGGATAAGAACTTTTCTGATTCAGACAACTAATATGATCGATCATCCAAATTATTCTAAATGCTCCCAAAATCTATCAGTGACACCTAGTAGCATATGGTGGCAACACATCAAAACTGAAAGTGATCCTCTTGGTGTAGTTACCTATGTGATTAGATTCCTCTATCTTGAGCCCCGATCGAATTAGGGTTAAGGTGGTCTCGTCAAATCCTAATATCCATCATATGAATTAATCATTCAATTCAAGTCCAATGTGAAAATCTTAATAGAAACTCTTTCTATTATTTCACTCTGCCATGGCCATGGGCTTGTGGACTTGATTCTCATGATCATCATAGGGCTGCTCCTCATCTACCGAGATAGATAGATCTCTTATTGGTGCAATCCAATTTCTATAATAAATATTCTATAGCCAACATACACCTCAAAGTTCCAAATGGCTCGGAGACCGAGTTATGGTGTAGCCAAACTATAACACCCTCAAGGTAAACTATGGATGCACCTCAGATCAAAGAACCAGACATACCACTACAGCTTCAAGCCAGTCATCGATGAGAAGGTAGACTTCCTCATGACTGCTCGAGGTGGTCACGCTCAGTGCCCTTATTCTCTAACGAGGATCTATACTCTCGCTTCGATGTCTCTACACCATAGACTTAAGACTCATCTATCCTAAAAAAGCGATCGTACACCAACCTTCCAGATCAATCATCATCCTCATGATGATCCTACAATCGAGAGCATTTTATGAGTTAATAATGAAAATTCATGTCTTAAATTTTCAACTCTTAAAAATATGAACTATCATTACCATTAAAATAAGGGATGTATCACAGACACTTTCAGATATACACTGTGATAGAAAATAATCCATTTTATTATTTATAATCAAAATTATAATTTTTCTCTTAGAAGTGTATTACAAGTGTTAGCCAATCTGGCTTCTAGGACATACATATCTAACATCGACATAGTATCTAATATCCATGTTTGACTTGTGGTTGTCAAACTTCTTTATCATCAGGGCTTTAGTGAAGGGGTTGGTCAGGTTCTTCTTTCCATCGATCTTCTGAAGGCCGACGTCACCTCAATCCATGATCTTCCAAACTAGGTGGAAGCGGCGCAGTATGTACTTCATTCACTGGTGTGCCTTTGGTTCTTTTGCTTGAGTAATGGTATAAGTGCTGTTGCAGTAGACCAGGATTGGACCATCAAGAAAGGGTGCTACTCCAAGCTCGGTGATGAATTTTCTCAGTCACATAGCTTTCTTTACGACATTTGATGCTGCGATGTACTCCACTTCACAAACAGAGTCTACCACAGTATGCTGCTTAGAACTCTTTCGGTAGATGGCTCCACCATTTAGGATAAAGATATAACCAATATGATTTTACTATCATCATGATCAGATTGAAAGCTAGAGTTAGTAAACTCCACAAGTTTCAACTCCAACTCGCTATAAACCAACCATTGGTCCTTAGTATTTCTTAAATACTTAAGGATGGCTTTTACCACTTTTTAGTGGTTCTCTCTAGGATCAAATTGTTATTCATTCACTACTCATAGTGAGTATGCCACATCTGATCTCATACATATCATGGCATACATGATAGATCCCACTGTTGAAGCATATAGAACTCTACTCATATGCTCTCTCTCTTTAGGACTTGTCAGATAATCCTTCTTAGAGAGAAAAATTTCATAATCTATTGAAAGATAGCTCTTTTTGGAATTGTTTATATTGAACCTCTTCAACACAGTATCTATGTACGTAGACTGGGATAACTCAAGCATCCTTTTAGATCTATCCCTATAGATCTTCATTCCTAAGATGTAGGATGCTTAATCCAAGTCCTTCATGGAAAACTATGATAACAACCAAATTTTTATTTCTTATAGTGCGGGGATGTTATTCACGATTAAGAGAATATCATTCATGTATAAGACAAGGAATATCACTACTAGACTGTTTGCCCATTGGTAAATGCAAGGCTCTTCTCCATTCTTAACGAAGCCATACATTTTAATCACCTTATCAAAATGCATGTTCCAACTTTAAGATGCTTGCTTTAATCCATAAATAGATCTCTAAAGCTTGCACACCTTGGACTCATCAATGGATGTAAATCCCTCAAGTTGTATCATATACACCTCTTCGATCAGCTCTCCATTCAGAAAAGCTGCTTTCACATCCATCTACCAGATCTCATAATCTAGATAGATAGGTATCTTAAGCATTATTCGAATGGATTTAAGCATTGTCACAGAAAAGAATGTCTCATCATAGTCAATATCATAATATTGCCGATATCCCTTGGCAACCAGATGGGCCGTATAGGTTTCCACCTTTCTGTCTGTGTCCCTCTATCTTTCGACGATTTACTTACACCTAATAGGTTTAACCCCTTCGGATGGGTCAACCAATGTCCACACATCATTGACCTTCATGGACTCTATCTCGGATTTCATGGCCTCGAGCTATTTATTGGAATTAGGTCTATGCATTGCATCCATATATGTGATCGAATCCTCATCATTCTCATCGAGTTCAATGGCATCATCATTCCAAACCAAGAAATCATAGTATCTATCTGATTGATGCAGTACTCTATTGGATTGCCTTAATGGTGCATGTACATTGGACTTCGAATTTGATCTAATCAAATTCGATTTAGGTTCAGCCATAGGTGTCAGTCTTTCTACCTGTTGAACTTCATCAAGTTCAACCTTAGAGGCAATGGTTCCTTCATAAAGAAACTTCTTTTCTAAAAAGATTATCTTAAAGCTGATGAACACCTTTTATTCATCAGCATGGTAGAAAAAATATTCTTTGATCTCGTTTGGGTATCCTATGAGTGTGTACTTATCAGACCTAGGTCCAAGTTTATCTATAATTAATCATTTCATAAAAGCCGAACACACCCAGATCCTAAAGTGTGAAAGTACTGGCTTACGCTCTGTCCATATCTTATATGAAGTTTTAATTATAGATTTACCTGAAACCTTGTTTAACAGATAGTAGGTCGATTTAAATGCATATCCCCAGAAGGATATCAATAAGCTGGCAAAATCCATCATGGATCGGACCATATCTAACAGAGTCTGATTTCTTCTTTCAGACACACCATTATGCTGTGGTGTTTCTAGAGGAGTCCATTAAGAGAGAAACACATTCTATCCTAGATATATGAGAAACTCATTAGAAAGGTATTCCCTTCCTCGATAGATAGAAGAGTTTTAACACTCTTCCTAGTTTATTTTTCTACTTCACTTCGAAATCATTTTAATATCTTAAATAAATCCTACTTGTGTTTCATTAGATAGACATATCCACATCTTGATAGATCATCTGTGAAAGTGATGAAGTAGAAACATCTACCTCTAGCATCTATGCTCATTGGTCCATATACATCAGTATGTACTAGACCAAAGAGCTCAGTGGCTGTCTCACCTTTTTCAGTAAAAGATGATTTGATCATTTTACCAAAAGATAAGATTCACATATTGGAAGTAATTCACAATCACTGACTCTGAGGATTTTCTCTTGAGTAAATCTATTTATCCTGTTCTTATTCATGTAACCTAGCCTACAGTGCCTTAACTAGATATTAAACATACTATCTAATCTAGGGTGCTTGCCAATTGAATAGAGAACATTAGTAGGTTGTGATAGCATATACACACTGTTAGATATGTGTGCCCTAAAAGCCAGAATTGGCTGACATTTGTAATACACTTCTAGGGGCAGAATTATAATTTTGACTATAAATAATAAAATGGGTTATTTTCTATCGCATATGTGTATTTAGTGTCTGTGATACATCCCTTGAGTTAATGGTAATGATAATTCATATTTTTAAGAGTTGAAAATTTAAGACATGAATTTCATTTAGTCATAAAAGGCTCCTAACCATAGGATCATCATGAGGATGGTGATTGATTCGAAAGGTTAGTGTACAATCACTTCATCATAGTAGATGAGTCTTGAGTCTACGGTATAGAGATACTGGAATGATAGTATAGGTACTCATTAGAGAATGAGGGCACTGAGCGTGACCACCTCGAGTAGTCATAAGGTAGTCTATCTTCTCGTCAATGATTGATTCGAAGCTGCAGTGGTGTGTCGGTTCTTTGACCTGAGGTGCATCAGTAGTTCATCTTGAGGATGTTATAGTTTGACTACACCATGACTCAGTCTCCTAGCCATTTGGAACCCTGAGGTATATGTTGGCTATAGTATGTTCATTGTAGGAATTGGATTGCACCAAGAAGGAATCTATGTACCTCAGTGAATGAGGAGCAGCCCTATGATGATCATGAGAATCAAGTCCATAAGCCCATGGCCATGACAGAAAGTGAAATAATAGAAAGAGTTTCTATTAAGGTTTTCACATCGGACTTGAATCAAATGATTAAATCATATGATAAAAATTAGGGTTTGACGAGTTCACCTTAACCCTAATTTGGTCAGGGCTCAAGATAGAAGAACTTAATTACATAAGTAGCTGCACCGAGAGGTTCTTTTTTAGTTTTGATGGGTTGCCACCATATACTGCTAGGTGTCATTGGTGGATTTTGGAAGCAATTAGAATGATTTAGATGATTGATCATTCTAGTTGTTTGAATCAGAAGAGTTCTGATCCATCGAAAGAAGTTTCGATGATGTCGATGATGGAGATCATGACATATCATATAGAACTGAACCTAACTGGGTCACATAAACAAGGGTTTGGATCTAGATATCATCAATTGGACTAATCCAATTCAATTGATTTGAATTAGATTCAATTAGGTTCAAGGAAATCATGCTAGCATACGATTGAGCCTAACATTCTCTTTCTTCTATCATTAAAAGTTATCTCGACTGAGCCAAATATATTTATACTCATTTAGGTACCTTTATGTAATCTCACTGGAGCTTGTTCAGGTTAGAAAAGTGTTGTCTTAATTTATGAGATAAATTTAAGACAACACCTGCCATTTTTCGTCACCTACTAATTCCTATCATTTGACTTTGGTCAAACGTTGACCTTTGAGCCTTGGACATCTGCCCATATGTCATGCACCCATAGGAGAGACTTATTGACCAAGTCCACCTACCATTTGGTAGGTAGATGGACGGTGCATGCTTAGGATGGCATGCACCCTATGTGGATAAACACTGGAGTCCTATATGGATGGGACTCCAGGTGGCTTCTTGGATTCAAACTAGGTGACCTTTACCTATAGACTTTGACCAGTCTAAGGCACCATCTAAGGATGAATCTATGGGACTCTCATCTAATTTGATCAGGTGATGTTATCCCATTAATCAGATTAAGATCTAATTGCATGAAGCAATGCGATTGACCAGGATGATGCAGCACTGCATGGCACAGCAGGGTCTATAAATAAACCCTATCTACGCCCAACCTAAAAAAAGAGTTCCTCTTAGCCCACACCCCAAGGCTGCCCTGAAGGGAAATCCTGATTTCCCTGACCAGGTTCGTTCAGATCTGATCAGATCAAGAGATATATTTTAAAATTTTTTCTCTTAGATCTGTATCAGATCAGGGATGCTTCAGATCTGATTCTTATTTATTTAATAAAAATTAAATGAAAAGGATAAATTAAATCACATTCAATTTACCTGAATAGGGTAATCCTATTACCCTGTTGATGATCCTGTTTGCAGCAGAAGGTTCTGGATCAAGCCACGCAAGCGCCTGGCCTCTACCGGTATCCACTCGGGCTGGATCTGGAGATCCTCTTCTTCTCTATCACGCCTCCAAAAATTAGATCTGGATCTGATCTGGAGGATCTTCAAAACTCCTTTTGAAGATCTGCAGTCGTTCTTCGCAGCAGCGCAGCCTTCTTGCTTTTGATCTCCTTTTCTTGATCTAAATCGCACCAATCCAAATCCAAAACACTTTTGGACGTGGAGAGCAAGGGGAGAAGAGAGTATGGCATGGAGAAAGGGGAGAGAGGCAGCCTTGGGGCATGGGAAGATTGCTTCTTGATTATTTTTTCACTTGGGCGCTGGGTCTCTTATATAGACTAAGCGTGATCCAAGTCATCTTCCTCCCAACCAATCACAACCCTTTGTGAAATCAGATCTAAATCTGATTGGTGGGATTAGAGTCCCCTGGATTCCTACTTGGAGAGTGCCTTGGACCAGTCAAACTGGATTCTTAGAAGAACTCTCATTGGAATCCTAAAGGGAGATGGAGTCCTTGTCCCACAAGGACTCCATGCCGCCTCTTACTGGGCTCACGCCTCCCTTGGCGTGCGCCCATCTCCTTGCCAGGTTCTGGCAGGGGGACAAGCCCCCACCAGCTCTCCAATAGGTGCATGACATGTGGTCAAAAGTCAAAGGGTCATTGGTCAATGTTTGACCAGTCAAAAGTAGAGTTCTGACCAAAGTCAAAGACCAAGAAATGGCAGGTGACCAAAATTGGCAGGTAATGTCTTACAAATAAGACAACCTATTCTGACTTGGACAACCTCCAGTCAGACCATAAGAAGACTTCTGTTTGAGCACAAACTCCTTTGGCTCAGACAGGACGACTTATTTATGATAGCAAAAGAAGAACGTTAGGTTCAATCGAGTGCTAGCACGATTTCCTTGAACCTAATTGAATCTCATTCAGATCAATTGAACTATATTAGTTCAATTGATGATCACCAGATTCAAACCCTTGTTTGTGTGACCCTGTTAGGTTCAGTTCTGTATGGTAATGGGATATGTCATGATCTCTATCATAGACATCATCGAAACTCCTTTCGATGGATCAGAACTCTTCTGATTCGAACAGCTAGAATGATCGATCATCTAAATCATTCTAATTGCTCCCAAAATCCACCAGTGACACCTAGCAGTATATGGTGGCAACCCATCAGAGCTGAAGAAGATAAAAAAAAAAAAAAAAAAAAGCAAAGAGAGAAAGGAAGAAAATGAAAAAAAAGAAAAAAAATGAAAAGAGAAAAAAGAAAGAAGAAAATGATAAATGAAAAGATAAGAGGAAAAAAAGAGAAGAATGATAAGAAAGAAATAATAAATAAAGAAAGAAAGAAAAAGAAGAGAAGAAGAAATGAAAGAAAGAAATGAGAGAAAAAAAGGAAAGAGAAACGAAGAAAAAAAAGAAAAAGAGAGGAGAGAAAAAGAAGAATAGAAAGAAAAAAAAAGCCGATAATGGAAAAAAGAAAAAAGAAGGGAGAGAAAAAAAGAGAATAAAGAAAGAAAGAATGAAGAATAGAAAGAGAAATAAAAAATAAAAAAGAAAAAAAAAGAACAAAGAGAAAAGGAAGAAAAAAAGACGAGAGGAAAGAAGAAAGAGGAAAAGAAGGGAATAAAAGAAAAAAAACAAAACAAAAGGAGAAAAATAAACTAAAAGAAAATGAAATAAAAAGAAAGAAAAAAAAGACTAAAAAGAAGAAGAGAAATCATAAAAAAGAAAAAAAAAGAAAAGATAATGAGAGAGAAAGAAGAAGAAATAAAAAAGAAAAAGAAAAAAAAGAGAGATAAGAGAGCGAAAGAAAAAGAAAAAAAGAAAGAAAAAGAGAAAAAAAAAAAGAAAAGAAGAAAAAAAAGAAAAAA
>QRFJ01007323.1:0-132470 GCA_006176705.1 Cocos nucifera | reverse complement strand
AAATGTAACTGAAGTTTATGATAAAAATAAGGCCGAACTCTTCCAACTGAAGATCTAGGTGACTTATAATGAAAATGCGGTGAAGGACGTCAATGCCGAGTCCGCCATTCTATGGAAGAGATTAAGGGAGGCCAAGGAGGATGCTAAAAGAGCCCAAAAGCTACTTAGCGAGAGTTTGGAGGCAAGGAAAGAGCTCGAGAGTGAAGTAAACAACTTGAAGCTCTCACTTGTAATGGCTAGGGTCGGTAGTCCGAAGTCTGAATAGGCCCTTGGTTTGTTGTTGCTCTTTTATTTTTTATTATAATTGGTCCTAGAGACCTTTATTTGTATTGAACTTTGTTTCAATGAAATAGTACTTCTTTTCAATCATTTTCCTATCTTATTTTGACTTAGTACTTGTAGAACTCCTTATTTCTGCGCCATGTCGGATGTTGGCGTTATTTTGGAATGATGATCTTGATCCGATATTTCATAGGCATGTCTTCTTTGTTTTGAACAAGGGTCTTCTAAACTTGTTTAAGAATTAACCTTTCTCCTAGTTTAGAAACTAGGGATTTCTATATCTCTCGTAAGGTTCTTTATCCACATTAGCACAAGGTCCTCCAGTTTTTTATGTGGTTAACCTTTTGTTTAAGAATCAGAGGCCTTCAATCTCTCGTAAGGGTCTTCACCCATGTCAGGATGAGATCGATCTTCTATTCCTGATATGGGATGGCTTTTATCCTTATTAGGATGAGGTCTACCTTCTATTCCTAATAATATTGCTAGAGCACAAAAGGGCCATTAAGAGGACCTCTCCTTGTTACCTCCTATTTAAGAACTGAAAGCCTTCAATCCCTCATAAGGGTCTTCACCTATGTCAGGACGAGGTCCACCTCTTGTTCCTAACATGGGATGGCTTTCACCCTTGTAAGGATGAGGTCTACCTTCTATTCCTAATAAGTTTATTAGGACACAAAAGGGCCATGAGAGGTCCTCTTTCCGTTACCCTTTGTTTAAGAATCGAAGGCCTTCAATCCCTTATATGGATCTTCACCCACATCAGGATGAGGTCCACCTTTTATTCTTGACATGGGATGGCTTTACTTTTGTTAAGATGAGGTCCACCTTTTATTCCTAGCAATGTTCTAGAGCACAGAAGGGCCATTGAGAGGGCCTCTCTTCATTACCTCCTGTTTAAGAACTAGAGGCCTTCAGTCCTTCGTAAGGATCTTTACCCACATCAAGATGAGGTCCACCTCCTATTTCTGATGTCGGATGGCTTTTATCCTTATTAGGACAAGGTCCATCTCTTATTCCTAACAAGATTTTCAGGACATAAATGAGAGGGCCTCTTCCCATTACCTCCTGTTTAAGAACCGAAGGTCTTCAAGGTCTTTCTTTGCTTAAAAATGAAGCTTGGCTTGATTACTTCCTGCCATAACTCAATTTGCATAAGAGACAAGAATATTAAGAATAAAGAATCTTTATTGAAGTATAGTTATTGATAGTACATTCATAAATTTTTTGCATTCCAAGGTTGAGGTAGTGTAGCTATCCCAAGTTTCTTTATGTAGTAAGTTTTAGGTCGGATGACTTCTACAACTTCATAGGGGCCTTTCTAGTTCAGAACGAGCTTAATTGCCTTAATTTTAGGGTTGAGAAAATTTTACCCGATGTAGCACCAAATCATCAATCTTAAATATTTTTCTCCTAACTTTGGAATTATAGTATCAAGCCACTTTTTGTCTGTAGGCCACCAATCAAATTTGGGCTTTTTTCCACTTTTCTTCTAGTAGATCAAGATTTGCCTTGAGATCTTGTGAATTATTTTATTCATCAAAACCTTTAACTTGCACTGAGGGAAGTCCAAGTTCGACTGGAATGATTGCTTTAGTTCAAAAAGCTAGAGCCAATGGAGTTTCCTTAATAGGCAACCTCTGATTGGTTCTATAAGCCCAGAGCATATGATAAAGTTCATCTACCCATGTTCCTTTTGTCCGTCCAAGTCTTGCTTTGATCCCTTGCAGCAAAGTTTTGATAGTTACTTCGGCTTCACCATTCACTTGAGGATGGGCTACAGATGTGAAATGATGAAAAATATTCAAATCCTCACAAAATTCAACAAACTTTGCTCCTATGAACTAGCATCCATTATTTGTGATCAAGATCTGTGGTAGGCCGAATCTGCACACTATTGATTTTCAGACAAAGTCTTATACTTTTGCTTCAGTAATCTTTGCTAGGGGTTTGACCTCAACTCACTTAGTGAAGTAGTCTACTGCCACTAGGAGAAATTCTTGTTGTCCAGATGCTATGAAAAAGGGATTAGGTATATCTATTCCCCATTATGCGAATGGCCATGAGGTACTTAAGAATATGAGCTGGGAAGCTGGTTGTCTTTGAATATTAGCATTCCTATGACGTCAATCACATTTCCTCACATACTCAACTGCATCTTGTTTCATGTTTGGCTAGTAATATTCTTGTCGGAGCAACTTATATGATAATGATCTTGCTCCAAAGTGGTTTCTACATACTCTTTTATAAACTTCTCTCAGGGCATAATCACCTTCAGATGATCGAAGGCATTTAAGGAGCGGTAGGGAGTAAGACCTCTTATATAATTTATTCTCATATAAGACATATCGAGAGGCCTGATTTCTTAATTTTTGAGCTTCTTTAGGATCTCTAGGGAGGATGTCATCTTTAAGATATAGAATTAATGGATCGATCTGAAGAAAAAACCTATTTTCCTGGCATAGGATCATTCAGATCTGATTGGATCTAAAAAAATATTTTAAAGTTTTTTTCTAAAATTCTAATTAGATCTGAGACTTCTTAAATCTGATCATAGAGATCTGATATGAAAAGCTAAAAATAAAATTAAATCATATTTAATTTTAAGTACCTGATTTGATAATCTAATTATCTTGCGATGATCCTATTAATTCCTAAGGTTCTGAAAGGAGCCACGCACGCGCTTGGCCTCTACTGATATCCACTCAGACAGGATTTGAACATCTTCTCTCATAAATCTCTCCTCCAAAATTTAGATCTGGATCTAATTTTAAAAGGATTCAAAATAACTTCTGAGGGCGGCCTGTTCATCTCACGAATACCGTCGCATAGATGCTGAATCTTGTGCCAAAAATCTTGGACCTTCAACTCAGATTTGTGCCTAACTTTTTAGTCATGTAGAAGAGAGGGAGAGAGAGGATAGAGGGGGTGTAGATATTAGAGGGAAGGTTTCTTTTGGTGTGGAAAAAATAAATTATGTTGAGGCAATTTCATGAGAAGAGTTCTTATACAAGACATAGCGCCATAAGGAGTCTCTTTTTGACCAAAAACCTTATTAATTCAACCATTGGGACTCTTGGACCTGATCTCAATGAAAAACCCCAGATCCCATCTAGTTTTGACACCAAAAATCCAACTAGAAGGTGGCAGCTGAAAGGATAAGGAAGAGTCCATGTGCATCTAGGACTCTTCCCTTAGGAGTTTGATCCAAATAAAAATCTATCAAAACCCAATCTAGGCACCTCCAAAAATCACAAAATTTTGTACACCCAAAGTATAGCTCATGCCTATCACATATCCAAAAATTAGAGCAAAATAATTTCTAAAGAATTTTATAAAATTTTCTGATCATGTGACCCTCAATTCTCTTAATTGGGTCAACTATTGACCCTAGTCCAATTGCACTAGGAATGAATTTAATTTTAATAATTAATCTAACCTAGGCTTATTGCAGTCAGATGAAAATAAATCCATTCAAGATATAGAAATGAGTCAAATCAAATTTGACTAGGTTGCGATGAATCAGAAAGATTACAGAAGGAGAAAGTCGGGCTCAATTGTGTGTTAGCACGATTACCTTGAGCCTGATTGGATCTAATCCAAATCAATCGAACTAGATTAGCTCAATTGATGACATCCAGACTCAAACTCTTATTTGTTTGACCTAGTTAGGTTCTATTTTATATGATAATGAGACATGTCATAATCTCCATCATCGACATCATCGAAACACCTTTTGATGGACCAAAACTTTTCTGATTCATACAATTAGAATGATCGATCATCAAAATCATTCTAATTGCTCCCAAAATCCACCAGTGACACCTAGTAGTATATGATGGTAACCCATCAAAATTGAAAGTGAACCTCTCGGTGCAGCTACTTGTGTGATTGGGTTCTTCTATCTTGAGCCCCAAGAGGATTAGGGTTAAGGTGAACTCGTCAAATCCAATATCCGTCATATGAATTAATCATTCGATTTAAGTCCTATATGAAATCCTTATAGAAACTATTTCTATCATCTTCACTCTACCATAGCCATGGGCTTATGGACTCAGTTCTCATGATCATCATAGGACTACTCCTTATCTACCGAGGTAGATAGATCTCTTATTGGTGCAATCCAATTCCTACAATGAACGTACTATAGCCAACATATACCTCAGAATTTTGAATGGCTATGAGATCGAGTTATGGTGTAGTCAAATTATAATACCCTCAAGATGAATTGTCGATGCACCTCAGGTCAAAGAACCAGACACACTACAGCAACATCGAGCCAATCATCGATGAGAAAATAGACTTCCTTATGAATGCTCGAGGTGGTCACACTTAGTGCCCTCGTTCTCTAACGAGTATCTGTACTCTTGCTCCAGTGTCTCCACACCATAGACTCAAGACTCATCTACTCAAAGAAAGTGATCGTACACCAACCTTTCGGATCAATCACCATCCTCATGATGATCCTACGGTCGGGAGCAGTTTATGAGTTAATTATGAAAATTCATATCTTAAATTTTTAACTCTTTAAAAATATGAATTATCATTACCATTAACTCAAAGGATGTATCACATACACTTTAAATACATACTGTGATAGAAAATAATCTTTTTTAAAATTTATAGTTAAAATTATAAAATTATCCTTAGAAGTGTATTACAAGTGTTAGCCAATCTGGCTTTTAAGGCATACATCTAACAAACTTCCACTTGATCTAAAGCCAATTGGCTACAAATCTAAGTTCCATCTTCTTAAGGTGGGCTTCGATCTTCTGCTAGCCTGAAGGCTTCATCAGCGGATCTACCGCATTATCCATAGAGTCGACTCTCTTGATATCGACGTAACCCTTCTTGAGGTAATCGTGGATGTGGTGGAATCGTCAATCGATGTGCTTGAATTTCTGATGAGACCTCGATTTCTTAGCTAGGACTATGGCGCCATTATTATTGCAGTACAGAGGGACAGCATGTGATGGCATCACTCTGAGTTCTATGGCGAACTTCTTATACTAGAACACCTCCTTTACAGCTTCTGATGTAGTGATGTACTCTACTTCCATGGTGGAATCTGCTATCACAGTCTGCTTGAAATTCTTTTAGCTGACAGCACCACCATTACACAAATAGACTACCAGATGTTGACTTTCGATCATCTATATCAGACATAAAATCTAAGTCTGTATAATCCTAGACCTGGAGTTCTCCATTATCAAAAATCAAGAACATATCCTTAGTCCTTCTCAAGTACTTAAGGATACATTTGACAGAAGTTCAATGCTCTTCATCTGGATTTGACTGATATTTGCTCGTGACACTCATAGTATGGGCGATATCAGGTCATGTACATAGCATGGCGTATATGAGGCTCCCTATTATCAAAGCATAAGGGATCTTGCTCATGCTTTCAATCTCCTCAGGTGTGTTAGGATACATCTTCTTGGAGAGATGAATGCCATGTCTGAAGGGCACCAATCCCCTTTTGGAGTTTTCCATGCTAAACCTCTTTAGTACCTTCTCTATGTACATCTTCTATGAGAGACCTAGCATCCTATTCGGTCTATCCCTATAGACCTCAATTCCTAGAATAAAGGATGCCTCTCCTAGGTCTTTCATAGAGAACTCTTTTGATAACCACATTTTAACTATGGTCAACATGGGAATATCATTCCCAATAAGGAGGATGTCATCCACGTACAGTACGAAAAAGACAACAATGCTCCCACTAACCTTTTTTAATACACACGGTTCCTCCTCATTCTTAATGAATCCAAATGATTTGATCACATCATTGAAATGAGCATTCTAGCTTCGAGATGCTTGTTTAAGTCCATAGATGGATCTTTGTAGCTTAAAGACCTTATGTTCAGCATCACTGGATGTGAAACCTAGCAGCTATTCCATAGATATCTTCCTCTAGATATCTATTCAAGAAGGCCATTTTCATGTCTATTTATCATATTTCATAATCGAAATAGGCTACAATAGCAAGCAATGTGCGAATGTATTTTAGCATGGCTACTGGCGAAAAGGTATTCTGATAGTCAATGCCTTCGTGTTGACTATACCCTTTCGCCACTAACCTAATATTGAATGTCTCTACATTCCCATCTGTACCTATCTTTCTCTTGTAGATCCATTTACACCCAATAGGTACCATACCTTCAGGTGGATCTACTAAGGTCTTGACTTAGTTTGGGTGCATTGAGTCAATGTCTGACTTTATTGTCTCTAACCATTTCTCGGAGTCGATATCTAATATCGCCTCATCATAGATTTTGGGATCATCACCATAAACCCCATTTCCCATAAGGAACATTTCCTCTACATCCTCTGAAATAGTATCTTAGTACCTTTTAAGAGGATGAAAAATTCTTTCTGATCTATGAAGTGGAGCAGGTAGTGATTGGACTGGCTCAATCTAATTGGATTTCATAGGATCCTTAGCACGTTGCTCTTGGGAGACTTTCTCCTCGAGCCTAATCTGCCTTCCGATGCCATCATCTTGAATAAATAATTTTTCAAGGAAGATGGCATGTCGACTCACAATCACATTATGGTCTTTCGAAATGTAGAAATAATACCCTAATGGCTCTTTAGGATATCCTATGAACCAAGCTCTAAAGGATCTATACTCTAACTTGTCTGCCTGTTGTCTCTTGACATGAGCCGAACAACTTCAAATTCTGAGATGACTCAGAGTTGGTTTCTTACCATGCCATATCTCATACGGTATGGTAGGAATGATTTTAGAGGAAACTTTATTCAGTAAATATATAGCAGTCATTAGACTATGTTCCCAAAGAAACTTAGGAAGGTTTGTGAAGCTCATCATAGAACGGACCATATCTAATAAGGTCCGATTTCTCTATTCTGAAATTCTGTTGAGTTGAGGTGTTCCAGGTAGAGTCTATTGAGAGACTATGCCATTTTGCTTAAGATAGTCTGAGAATTTTCGACTAAGGTATTCACCTCCTTGATCTGATTGAAGAACCTTAATAGGTTTTTCAGTTTATTTTTCTACTTCATATCTGAATTCTTTGAACTTTTCAATAGCTTTAGATTTATGTCGCATCAAATACACATATCCGTATCGAGATAAATCATCGATAAAGATGATGAAGTAGACATAGTTGCCTTTAGCTGACACATCAAATGGGTCGCATACATCAGTATGTACTAGGGCATATAGGTTTGTGGCCCTTTCTCCATGTTCTACAAAAGAGAGCTTGGTCATTTTGCTATGAAGGCATGATTCATAAATTAGATATGACTCAAAAGTCAATGGACTCAATAGCCTGGATTTTTTTAATTTGTTAACCCTGTCTTCTGCTATATGACCTAGCCTAAGGTGGCATAGATACCTATTGTTTAGACTATCCCTAGGTCATTTTGATCCTATGGCATTCATGTTTTGCTCAATATTAAAAAATAGAAACATTAATTTGTAACTGATAGAGACCATTTATAAGGTAACCACTTGCAATTTTATTTCTTTCATAAAAAATATTATAATGGTCCTTAAGAAAACTAATTACATAGCCTTCCTGTGCTAAATATGAAATAGAAATTAAATTTTTGCTTGCTGTAGGAACATAAAAATAGTCTCTAAGAACTAAATCTAATCCTAACGGTAATCATAGAGGATAGGTTCCCATGGCCACTGCAGTAACTCTTGCTCCATTCTCGATGCGTAGGTGTTGGAAATATGCGCTCTTCCCACATGGATCGGCGTGGAGTTGGTGATTAGCCAAGAAATAAGAAAGAACCTCTTAGAGGTCAAATAATTCAAGGAATAGAGAAGAAGAGAAGAAGAGATTTTTGGAAGAAAAGAGCTTTTATTCAGTATATTTCAGCCTCATTACAACCTTGACATGTTTCCAGTATATATACCTCACAAAGGGTCAATACCAAGCTCATAGAAACACTCTCCAAATCCAAATAACCCACATATATAAAATAATAACCCACAAAAACTAAGCCGGCTAACTTACGATTGGGTCGGCTCAATCCCAGATTGAGCCAACTCAGTTGTGTACCGTGCCAACAGTCCAAAAATGCTGCTTTCTATCTAGATTTTTCTTTGACACCTAGCCTTCATTATCCCAATGTACTCAGCCTTTATGGTAGATAAGATCGTATTTGGCTGAAGAGTTGATCTCCAAGACATCGGTCCACCATATACACAGAAGAGGTATCCAATAGTAGACATCCTTATATCAAGATCACCAGCATAATTTGCATCAACAAATCTTTCCAAAGGATCTAAACCTTCACACATCTTCATAGATTATTCTCCAAATCCTCTCGGCTATCCACCAAATACCAAACCATAATCCCTTGTTCCATGTAGATATCTCAATATCCATTTTAATATATTTCAGTGTTCCTTCCTAGGGTTAGCCATGCATCTACTAACCATGCTCACTGTATGTACTATATTTGATCTACAACACACCATAATGTACATCACACTACCTACAGTATTTGCATAAGAGACTCATTCCATGTACTCTCTCTACTCTTCTGACTGGAGGTTCTGTAACTTCGAGAGAGACATATGGCTCGGCAATGACGTCTCTATAGGTTTGGCCATCTCCATCCCAAGCCTCTCCAGAACCTTTTAGACATACTTTTCTTGTGACAAATGGAGCACTTCTTTGCATCTATCTCTACAAATCTCCATTCCAAGGATTTTCTTAGCTGGATCCAAATTCTTCATCTCAAACTCAAATGATAATGCCCTTTTCAACCTTTTCAAAACATTCATGCTTCTACTGGCTATGAGCATATCATCTACATACAATAATAGGTATAGGGCATCCTCCTCATCTACATCCTTGATGTAGACACAACAATCATATTCACATCCATGAAACCATCTGACTGTCTCATGTAGATTCTTTCCTCCAAAGTCCAATGAAGGAAGGCCGTCTTCACATCCATCTATTCCAATTTCATGTTATGCTGTGCCACTAGTGACAGCAAAACTCAAGTAGATGTATGACGGACCATAGGAGAGAATTTTTGTGTAGTCAATCCCTTTCCTTTGTGAGTATCCCATTAATACCAGCCTTGCTTTGAATCTGACTCCATCTTATTCTGAAGGTGCTTCTTTTTTGTGAATACTCACTTTGAGCTAATAGATCGAGCACCCTCTGAAAGATCCACTAGCTGTCATATCTAATTCTTTTCAAGTGATTCCATCTCCTCCATCATGGCCTGTATCCATGAATCATGATCCTTACTCTCCATGGCCTCTGCATAATTCTCTAAATTTCCATTAGCAGTGATGAGTGCATAGGAGATAACCTCATCAATGCCATATCTGACTGACCTTCTAATAGTATGCTAGGGCTTGTGCAAAGCCACTCCTGCTAGCACATCTCTATCTGATGTTTGTGGCTGCTCCTGCACATCTGTCTGAACTATCAATCCTTCATACTAATTTTTAATCTGAGATAATACTTTTCTGACCAGCTCCACCTCAATAGGAACACTCCTGTAAGTGGATGTAACCTGCATGCCATCATTCTCTAACTGGCCACCACTATTTACCTTTAGTTTTTTAGTTCCATCTATCTCAGACATCCTTAAGATGCTCTTCTCATCAAAGATAACGTCCCTGCTGATCACTGACTTCGGTGCTTGAGAGTCCCACAGCAGGTACCCCTTGACTCCTTGTGGATATCCTATGAATGTCACCTTTTAAGATTTTGGGTCCAATTTGCTCCTCTCGATTGCCTCCACATGTGCATAGGCTATGCAACCGAAGACTTTCAGATGGCCAAGCTCTATCTTCTTCTCACTTCAGACCTCCTCTAGAATGCCTTCATTCAGCTTATGATGAGGAAACCTATTCACAAGAAAATATGAAAAATTAGAGCATCACCCTAAAATGACTTTGGGAGTGATGTTTGCAGCCTCAAACTCCATGCCTTCTCGATCAATGTTTGATTTATTCTCTCCGCAACACCATTCTGTTGGGAAGTCATCTTCACCATGTAATGGCATTTGATGCCATTTTCCTCGCAGTACCTCCTAAACTCTAGGCTAGTATACTCTCCTCCATTGTCCGACCTCAGACACTTCATCTATCTTTCTGACTCCTTCTCTACTTCAGCTCTCCAGACTCTGAACCGAGCAAACACCTCTGATTTTTATCTGATCAGACAAACCCACACCTTCCTTGAGAAATCATCAATGAAAGTGATAAAGTATTTTTCTCCATCTCTAGCAGATACAGGAGCTGGTCCCCACACATCCGAGTGCACTAAATCCAGCACTCCCTTGCTGCACTTGGTACTTCTGGCAAACTTTATCCTATGCTATTTGCAAAAGATGCATGGCTCACAAAGATCTGTGCCCTTCTTCTTTAGGGCTAGGATCATACCTCTTCTACTTAGTTCAGTGAGCCCACGGTCACTCATATGATCCATCCAATAGTGCCATAACTGATATAAAATCTGCTCCTCCTGTACCACTGCTAGCACCTCTGCACTATCATTTACCACTGAGCATTCCATTCTGTAAAGATTATTGCTTAGTCTTCTACCTCTCAACACCATCAAATCTTCCTTGAAAATTTTTAGACATCCATTCCCAGCCTGGCTACCAAAAGCATAACCCTGCTCCTCCAAGTAGCCCAAAGAAATTAAATTCTTTTTCAAATTAGGTACATGCCTGACATTTGATAATGTACAAATGATTCCATCGTACATCCTCATCCTGATAGAGCTAATTCCAGTTACTTTGCATGGGTGATCATCTCCAAGGCTGACACTTCTACCATCAACCTTCTGGTAGGTAGCAAACCACTCCCAATGAAAAGTATAGTGGTGCGAGCATGTTGAATCCAATATCTACATACTATCGCACTCTATGGATCCATCTGATATAACTAGCAGGTCTTCTTCACTGCTTACAGAAATTGTATCATCTTCCTTGCTAGCCATTCCTTATTTTGATCTTAAAAGGAGACAATCTCTCCTCAGGTGTCCAGGTTGATGATATTTATAATATTTCAATGTCATCTTCCTCTGATCGCGAGACTTTGACCTACCCTTGGATTTTCCTCTTGTTTTCTCTTTTGATCTTCCCTGTCTTTCATTCACAGCTAAGATCTCAGACCTAGGGTCTCCCTTGCAGATCTTTTCTCTTTGCTCATTTGATCTGAGCATACCAACAACCTCTTCATAGTTTAGAGTCTTCTTTCCATAAACTAAAGTTATTATGAGACCAACATACAAATCTGGGAGAGAACATAATAGCAGCAATGCCTGATCCTCCTTATCAATCTTCACATCCAAACTCATCACCTCAAAATACACCTGATTGAACCTTTGGATATATGTAACAAGATCCCTGCCTTTGGACATCCTTAGACTATACAGTTGTTTCTTCAACCATAGCTTATTCATCATGTTCTTCCCCATGTATATATTCTCCAGTCTCTCTCAGAGCCCCTTTGCTGTAGTTTCTGTGCAAACCTTAGGCAAAACCTAATCAACCAAGCACATCCGAATTGTGCTAAAAGTAATTTTCTCCAACTCTTTCCAATCCTCAGCACTAATCTTTTTCAGCCTTTCTTTTGTCAAGACCTTGTAGATCCTCTACTGAACCAACAAGTCCTTTACTCTTTGCTGTCATAGGATAAAGTTTCTCTTACCATCGAACTTCTTAAAATTTATTTTGAATCCACTTGATCCCATGACTTCAAATAAGTCAAGAACAAATCCCTAACACCCTTCACGATCACACATACCAGCAAAACTATCCTTTAAAGAAGATCTAACTAGCCTTAGATCCTCTTTCCAAACTTCTGTATCACCATTCCTCCATGTAAACAATCTCCACCTCAATCTAGAGACAACCATGAAGCAAACTAGAAGTTTTAGAATAAAACCTCATGCAACAGATCCTGGATGTAGTAAATTCTAGGTGTCTTCCTTCCTTCCATGCAACACCGCTCTGATACCAATTATCGAGAATATGCACCCTTCCTACATGGATCGACGTGACTGCTGGTGATTAGCTAAGCAACAAGAAATAACCTCTTAGAGATTAATACGGAAGCATGATCAAACAATTCAAGGAATAGAGAAGATGAGAAGAAGAGACTTTTGGAAGAAAAATGCTTTTATTCAGTATATTTCAACCTCATTACAATCTTGACCTATTTTCAGTATATATACTTTACAAAGGATCAAGACCAAGCTCATAGAAAAATTTTTAAAACCCAAATAATCCACGTACACAAAATAATAACCCGCAAAAATTAAGTCAGCCTAGTTTTAGACTGAGCCGGCTAACCTACGATTGGGTTGGTTCAGTTTCAAACTGAGCTAACTCAGTTATGTACCATGTCAATAGCCTGAAAATACTTCTTTATATCTAAATTTTCTTTTGAGACCTAGCCGACCTAGTCGTGGACTGAGCCGGCCCAGTTCTCAACTTAGTTGTCTCAGTCTCAGGGTGAGCCAGCCTAATTTTTGAACTTTGCTAGGAGAGCTGATTTCTCTTCCAACTCACTTTCGTCTTTCCATGACGTATCTTCTCATATTTTCAAGACTTGGGAGTGCAACTTCTGAGCTCACAGTAGGATCATGTCACCATCCCTCATCCTCCTGCTATCCTCAAGACCTTGCAAAAAAGTGCATCAGTGAGTACTAGAACCAGAGTCAAGCACCCAACTGGATGTAGAAAAAATCATAAGGTTAGATTCTATAACGAGCATACCTCCAGAAGGACCTGCCTCCTTCTTGTTCTTCAAGCTGGCTAGGTACAAGGGGCAGTTCTACTTCTAATGACCATTTATGTTGTAATGGAAATATTTTTCTTTGTTAGTAGCCTTCTTTTTTTGCTCTACCTTCTTCTTCTTCCCACCATCCACCTTCTGCTTCTTCACAGACTTTTTCTTCTTTTCAAAAGATTTTCTCTTAGAAGAAGTCCGCTCCACAGCAAGTACTAAGCCTTTAGAATTTTTCATAGAAAGCTTAGCAGTAACTAGTATATCCATAAGTTCTACTAGAGTATTTTGTAGTTTATGCATATGGTAGTTTATGATGAACTGCCCATACACATCAGTCAAGGATTATAGAATTATATCAATCTGTAAATCCTTGTCCAACTTCACATCGAGCTTCTCAAGCTCTTCTAAGTCCTTGATCATCATTAGATAATGATCTTGGACCGACTGCCCATCATGTATTTGAGCGTTAAAAAGTCTTCTAGTGACTTGATATTTGGCTGTGCGACTTTGTTCACCAAACAATTCTTGCAGGTGAGGCAACATTTGGCAGCTAGTCTTAATGTCTTTATGTTGGCACTAGAGCTCATCAGACATCAAGCCCAACATGTAATACCTGACTTTATTATCATCATCCATCCACTTCTCTAGAGATGCTCTCTGATCAGCGGATGAACGGACTGGTAAAGTGGAAGATTTCTGTTCCAACACATGAGTCAACTTCTCGGAACCCAAAATAATTTTCAAGTTTTGGAGCCAATCCTTCAAGTTAGGTCTAGTCAATCTATGGGTGTCCATGATACGGGCTAGTGGGTTGGACGTAGATATTTTTTAGTAGAGAGTCAAAGTTTCTAGTTAGATTTTATAAGTAGACTTAATCAATTTATTTAAAAATTTTATTTTTAAATAAATTAGGCTTCCACTATTTTTTTGGATCCTTATACTCCCTGGGCAGAGATGCAAAAATCTTTACGATCAATTAATTTCTAATGGATAGTGCGGTCCCACTGATTGGCTCACCACCTCACCTAACAGTTATTGGTGATGGGTCAACCAATGAGTGGCTAACTCTAATCCAATGATTCTCTAATCATAGTGCATCTAATCTTGATCTCTAATTCATGAATCTCATCATGTCTGGAATATTGATCCATTTCTTAGTTAAGTCGGATCCACCATTTGCATGAATTCGAGTCCTGATTAGGTCCCTCACCGTATCCAGAATATTAAGCCCAATCCATTCTCCAATCCACAGCATCCAATGCCTAATAGATGTGGTTACGTCTTTTCAGTGCAATTGAGCTACTATAACCAATCGAGAATAATCAACTATAGGAAGGGCCCGCACATCTATAATGGTGGAAGACTAATTGATTTAATCTTTTCTTAGGAAGATTCAATTTAGGTCTTTTAGACTTGAATCAGTCATAACAATTATGACAAGCCTAGTGGCATGGGTTAGCTTGAATTGTTAGCCAACTGAAATCAGAATTGGATTGACACAAATGGCTAGGTAAGTGAGACCGGTGGAAGGGATATGCCATTAACTCGATAAGAACACATTTAGGTCGTATAGCTCCCAATTAAAAAATAATCGATCGTATCTGCCAAACATACCTTAGACACCAAATTATCGAACCAAAACTAATTAGATTAGTCTATAATCCAGACTCAAACCATGGAGCCAAATTAGATCTTAGTTGGATCGATCACATATGGCTGTGAGTCGACCTTGACCCAGACTTACAACTATTGGGCTGGTCAATTATAAGCACTCTTGATCCCACCTAACCAACTCTTGATTTGGTTTGATCAACTGCTAGACCTAATTGAGCTACCCAAGTCTGAACTTAATTTTATGAAAATATCTTAGATCTAAAAATTCTCAATTTTAGATCTAATTAGTTTCATAATCTTAATTTTTAATTAAGTTTAGGTTCATAAATAAAAAAAAATATGTATCAAAATCCTAGGATTTCAGGATCTAGAGTTTTGCAGAAAAATAAGTTTCGATTTTTTATTAAGGACAAACGCGTAGCACCCCTACATGCCATAAGAATACCACATTGAATGGAAGGAGAGGGCCTTTAAATCCTACTTTTTTCTTATGACTAGATGAATAAGGGGAACGCCTTAATTAGAAATATAATTGAAACTACAAAACTAGTTAGATCTAGATCATATATCATGTATATAATTAATGATCTAACTAATGCATGCTTTGCATACATCTCATGTATCATCACTAAATTAAATATGCATATTTTTTAGATCTAAAATATCATATATAATATCTAAAAAATAGATTTAAATTTGATCATATCAAAATAAAACTATTCTAGATAATTTGTAGAACTATTCTACAACTAGTCTAAACATGCATCTTTTCATATTACATATGAATAAATCAAAAATTAAAAACTTTATTTTCTATTTTTTAGATCTTATTATAATAATTATAATATTAAAAAAAAATTAAATAAATCTAAAATCATATTTAATCAAATTAATAACATGATTATACTAGACTACACATAGAACTATTCTATTCCTAGTCTAGTCATGCATCTCGTACATATTAGATCTAAATGATTTAATTTTAATTTTTTGATTTTAGATCTAATCACATCTGATATGATACCAAAAACTTTTTTATATTAGATCAAAAATAAAATAAAATTTGATCTAAAATAGATCTGAAGAACTGCAATCTTGCTTTGATACTAGTTGAAGAAAAAATTTATTTTCCCAGCATAGGAGCATTCAGATCTGATTGGATCTGAAGAAATATTTTAAATTTTTTTTTCTAAAATTTTAATCAAATCTAAGATTTTTTGAATCTGATCATAGATATTTAATATTAAAATTTAAAAATAAAATTAAATTAGATTTAATTTTAAATACCTGATTTGGTAATCTAATTAACCTATGAAGATCCTGTTGATTCCTGAGGTTCTGGATGGAGCCATGCATGCGCCTGATCTCTATCGGTATCTACTCGGATAGGATCTAAACATCTTCTTCTCTTGAATTTCTCCATCATAAATCAGATCTAGATCTGATTTATAAAACCTTCAAAATGACTTCTGAGGGTAGCATGTTCGTCTTACGAACACCATCGCATAGATGCTGAATCTTGTGCCAAAAACCTTAGACCTTCAACTCAGATTTATGTCTAACTTTTTAGACATATAGAAGAGAGGGAGAGAGGATAGAGGAGGTGTATATATTAGAGGGAAGGCTCCTTTGGGTGTGGAAAAAATAAATTACTTTGAGGCAATTTCATGAGAAGAGTTCTTATACAAGACATAGCGCCATAAAGAGTCCCTTTTTGACCAAAAACCTTATTAATTTGATCATTGGAACTCTTGGACCTGATCTCCACAAAAAACCCCAGATCCCATCTAGTTTTAATGCCAATAATCCATATAGAATGTGGTAGCATCAAAGGATAAGGAAGAGTCCATGTGGCAGCATGAAAGGATAAGGATAACGCCAATAATCCATCTAGACTACACTTTTCTCAAGAGTTTGATCCAAATCAAACTCTATCAAAACCAAATCTAAGTATCTCTAAAAATCATAAAATTTTGCACACCCAAAAAATAACTCATTCCCTATCACATATCCAAAAATTAGAATAAAATAATTTCTAAAAAATTTTCTAAAATTATTTGATAACATGACCCTTAATTCTCTCAATTGTGTCAACTATTGACCCTAGTCCAATTGCACTACGAATGAATTTAATTTTCATAATTAATCTGATCTAAACTTATTTTAGTCAGATATAAATAAACCAATTCAAGATACAAGAATAGTTTAAATCAAATTTAACTTGGTTGTGATGTATTAGAAAGATTACAGAAGAAGAAAGTTAGGCTCAATCATGTGCTAGCACGATTATCTTGAACCTGATTGGATCTAATTCAAATCAATCAAACTAGAGTTAACTCAATTGATGATATCCAGACCCAAACCATTATTTTTGTGATATCATTAAGTTTAGTTTTGTATGATAATGAGACATGTCGTGATCTCCATCATCGACATCATCGAAACACCTTTCGATGGACCAAAACTTTTTTGATTCATATAATTAAAATGATCGATCATCAAAATCATTCTAATTACTCCCAAAATTTATCAGTGACACCTATCAATATATGATGGCAATCCATCAAAATTGAAAGTGAATCTCTTGATGTAGCTACATGTGTGATTGGGTTCTTCTATCTTGAGCCCCGACAGGATTAGGGTTAAGGTGAACTCGTCAAACCCAATATTCGTCATATGAATTAATCATTCAATTCGAGTCCTATGTGAAATCCTTATAGAAACTCTTTCTATCATCTTCACTCTGCCATGACCATGGGTTTATGGACTAAATTCTTATGATCATCATAGGACTACTCTTCATCTACAGAGGTAGATAGATCCCTTATTGGTGCAATCCAATTCCTACAATGAATGTACTATAGCCAACATACACCTCAGGATTTTGAATGGCTAGGAGATCAAGTTATGGTATAGTCAAACTATAACACCCTCAAGGTGAATTATCGATGCATCTCAGATCCAAAAATTAGACACACTACTGCAACATCGAGCCAGTCATCGATGAGAAGGTAGACTTCCTTATGAATGCTCGAGGCGGTCATGCTCAGTGCCCTCATTCTCTAATGAGTACCTATACTCTCACTCTGATGTCTCCACACCATAGACTCAAGACTTATCTACTCAAAGAAAGCGATCGTACATCAACCTTCTGGATCAATCACCATCCTCATGATGATCCTACGGTCGAGAGCAATTTATGAGTTAATTATAAAAATTCATGTCTTAAATTTTTAACTCTTTGAAAATATGAATTATCATTACCATTAACTCAAAGAATGTTTCACATACACTTTAAATACACACTATGATAGAAAATAATTATTTTATTAATTTATAGTCAAAATTATAAAATTATCCTTAGAAGTGTATTGCAAGTGTTAGCCAATCTGGCTTCTAGAACACATATCTAACATGATCCAGCAAGACTCAGGATCCACCTACATTATTATTTGAGATTCCTCTAAAATTGGATGCTGAAGAACTTTAAAGAAAACTTTTTTGGGCAAATCATTTGGAGCTAAAGTAGCTAGCTTGAATAGAAGGTCGTCTCTAGTATTCTTTGCCTTTAGGATCTATTGAATATCAAAATTACTAAAAGTCAAAGTTAAACTTCTCACTTTATCTAAATATTTCTTCATACTTTTCTCTCGAGCTTCATAACCACCATTGACCTGCCTTACTACTAATTATGAGTCATTGAAGGCTTTCACTCGATTTGTCTCCAATTCCTTGGCTATTCTTAATCCTACATTAAGGGCCTCATATTCTGCTCCATTATTGGTAGTAAAAAATTTGAAGTGCAATGCATATTCGGTGATGACTCCTTCTAGATCGATAAAAATCAAGCCTGTGCCCACTCTAGAAGCATTGGATGAACCATCAATATATAGAGTCTGGAAATCTTCAGGGAGGTCTACTTTTTCTTTAGGAGAGTTCGTCTATAAACTAGAAGTGCAGACTTCTTGCTATTCCATTCGACTAATTCTGAATGGTATATTCCATCATGAAATTAACCAGTATTTGAGCTTTAATTGATAGTCGAGGTTGAAATTTGATATCAAATTTAGTGAGCTCGATTTCCCACTTTGCTATCCTTCTAGAAGTATCTAGCCAATAAAGAACTACTTTTATAGGTTGATCTATAAGAAGGGTCACTTTATGCCCTTAGAAGTAGGGTCGGAGCTTTCTAGCTACAATCAATAAAGCATAGATCAGCTTTTCTAACTTAGTATACCTTATTTCTGTATCTCTCAGAACTCGACTTATGTATTAGATTGGGTTCTGTACTTTTGCCTCTTCTCTAATTAGGACAGCTCCAATGACTGTGGAAGATACCATCAAGTACAAGAACAACTCTTTATTAGATTCGAGCTTGGCGAGGAGGAGAGGTGAGCCAAGATAATTCTTTAATTCCTCAAATGCCTGCTACCATTCAAGAGTCTAGCAGAAGTTCTTTAGTTGCTTAAGCACTTGAAAGAAGGGCACGTAGCATTCCACCGATCTTGAAATAAAGCAATTCAAAGTCGTGATCTTTTCCATTAGGTGCTGAACTTCTTTTATTATCCTTAAGATGGTTATTTCCTGGTGGCTCAGATCTTCTCTAGATTTTCTTTGATGTCGTGCCTTGACACCATGAATCCTAAGAACTTTCTGAAGTCATCCAAAAAGCGCATTTAATTAGGTTCAGCTTCATTTGTACTTCCAAAGGGTGTTGAATGTCTTTTCTAGGTTGGCTATGTGATTTCTTGAAGATCAGCTTTTGGTAAGCATATCATCTACATAAACTTTCATATTGCAGCCGATCTGCTCTTTGAAGATTTTATTCACCAGATGCTAGTAGGTTGTACCTACATTCTTGAGTCCAAAGGGCATGATCCTATTATAGTAAAGACCACAGTCAATAATAAAAGTAGTTTTCTCCTCATCTTCTGGTGCGATCTGAATTTGGTTGTAACCAGAGAAGGCATCCATGAAGGTGAGGACTTCATGGCCTAAGGTTGCATCCACCAATTGATCAATTCTAGGTAAAGGATAGCTGTCTTTTAGGCAAGCCTTATTCAAACTAGTGAAGTCTATACACATCCTTCACTTATCGTTCGTCTTTTTGATGAGAACCACATTTACAATCAAATCCAGGTAGGATACCACATGGATGAACTTAGCTTTGAGTAGTTTATCTACCTCACCAACTATCAACTTCTATTGCTCAGGTGCAAAGCTATGCTTTTTTGCTTCACAAGTTGATGTTTATGGTCTACACCTAGATGATGTTTCATTACTTCAGCATCTATCCCAGGCATATCTACAAGAATCCAAGCAAAAACATCAGTATTCCTTTGTAAAAAGGTGATGAGCCACTTTTTGACTTCTTCTTACAAATTTGAATCAATCTGAATTATGTGGTCCTCATTTCCATCATTCAAAGAGATTGTCATAAGGTCATCAATTGGTTTCTCTCATTCTTCAGTCAAGTCATCACAAGTGTCAAGTCCATCCATAGGATAGAGTTTCGATTGCCTTCCTCCCTGTAAAGCAATTATGTAATAGTGGCATGCTAAGGCTTGATCTTCCCTAACTTCTTCGACCCCATATTCCATTGGAAACTTCATCTTCAGGTAGTATGTTGACACTACACTCGGAGTGCATTTAGCCTAGGACATCCAAGAATGGCATTATAGGCAGAAGGAGCCTTTACCATGAAAAAATCAATCTAAGCTCTAAATTATTTTGGGTGTCGATCAGCTATAACTAGCAAAGTAATTATTTCTTTAACTAGTATAGCATCATCATTGAATCCTACTAATGAAAAACTTATTAGTCCCATGCAGCTATCAGGTATAGACATTTTAGAAAAAATATCATAAAATAAGATATCAGCAGAGCTTCCATTGTCAATCAAGACATGGCGTATATTATAATTGGCAATATTTAAAGTAACTACAATCATATCATTATACAAAAATTGGACCCCTTGTGCATCTTTGTCAATGAAAGCCATGGGTTTCTCAGTCCTCTACTTCTTTGCTAATCCCACTGATCCACTGGCCTCCCCCTATCGGTGTCCCCCAGTGATGGTATTGATGATTCCAAGTAGGGGCCGATGTCCTTGTGGCTCATCCCTCCAAGGTGATTCTGGTTGTGAAAGAGCTCTTGATCGATCTTTCCTCCTTTTCAATTGATGTTGCAAAAATCGGTCCAACCAACATTACCTAATCAACTCCTCAATTTCATCCTATAGCTAGATGCATTCTTAGGTGTCGTGACTATGGTCATGATGATATAAGCAGTACTTGTTGTGATTGTGCTTACTTGGATGAGATCGCATCTTATCCAGCCTCGGTAGTTGCTCCTTAATTTCCATCAATACTTGAGTTTTTAGAGCATTAAGGGGAGAGTAGTTATGAAATCTTCTGAGGAAAGGACTCCATCACATCCTCTAGTCCAGACTTCTCAATCGATGAGCTTGAGATAGAGTTCGAGCCCGTCGATGCTCAGGAGGGGTTCTAAAATATGGTCGAGCTTCGCTCGGCTTCTCCGTAGGTGTAGGCTTGCTAGATTCTTCCACCTATCATACTTTGATAGCCTCATCATCTTGAAGCTTGAAAGCTTTCTCAGCTCGAGCATAGCCCTCAACCTGAGCCAGCAAGTTGGTGAAATCTAGAGATACTTTTTTTCCAAGGAGAAAAGAAGATCATTATTCAGAAGGCCATCCTTCAGAGCAACCATGATAATAGACTGGTCCAAGTTACGAACCTCCAAAGCAGTAGTGTTGAAGTGACTGACATAAACTCAGATGGGCTCTCCTTTCTTTTGCTTGATGTTGATTAAGGAGTCTGAGCCTCATCTTTGACATCGGCTGCTAACAAAGTGAGTCATAAATTACTGGCTCAACTGGTCGAAGGAGTAGATGGTATCCTATTTGAGGTTTGAGTACTAATTTCTCGCTGCTTCCTTCAAGGTAAAGGGAGAAGCTTGACACAAAATGACATCTAGTATGCCATAGAGTAGTATCATAGTCTAGAAGGCTTCAAGATAGTCGATAGAGTTTGAAGTCCCATCATAACTCTTAAACTAGAAGAGTTTGAAATTTGGTGGGATGGGCTCCTACATGATCTGGATAGAAAATGAGGGTTTGGTGCAGATATCATCATTACGGATGGAGGTAGCATGGCAAAGCTCTTCAATCCGCCGATTCATCTCCTACAGCTTCTAGAGGATATCATCTCGATCACGAATCTCAAAGGATGGCTGGCTCGATGGAGGTAGAGACATTTTGGGGATAGAGTCATGCTAGAAATAGGGATTCTCCACTCTCTATTTTCTCCTCCCATGGTTTACTGGCTAACTTATCCTGATGGGCCTTCCTTCTATCAAATTTTCACACTCTGGCAATGGTCTTTCCGACGATGCTAGAACCAGTTGCATGGCCTACATCACTTCAATGAGGCCTCTCACCTACTGTAGCAATAGGTTGAACTACTCCATTTCCACCACTACTATCGATGGAGGAGGCTGAGGTGTAGGCGATGGAACTAGAATGGGCGGGTTTGCTGGCTCCATGTTGGATCTAGCGATAGAGATAATAGACCAATGGGAAGGAGCCTTCCTGGGCGGCATCTTGCTAGAACACAAGAAAGATCAGAGAAAAAAAGAGTGAAAGAAGAGAAGAACTCAATTGGATACTTTTTTTAGAACAAGGGCTCAAATGACCCTTCCTCTAGTGCCAATCTTGTTAGTGCAAGAAATGGTCAGCCGCTGGAGTTCGTTGGAGGTGGTGCAAACGATCTCACCAACAAGACCTATAAAACAAAGTTTGGATTGGAGTTGGGTGCCTCCGACAGGATCCTTCGATAGTCAAATTAGCTTTTTGATCAACAAGAAAGGAGTATGTAGGAGGCTAAGGTAGAGATGAGAGCTTAGAAAGGAAGATGTATCTGGAGAGTCCCTTTTATAGATGAAGCACATAACAGATTGATAGTGATAGTCATAACAGAATGTCAGAAGATCATTCCAACTACTCAAAGTTTGTTATGGAGAGTGGACTGTTATTTATCATGACTTGCTAGCAGTTGAGTATTGTTTGTTGGAACTCGGGCTGAAGGTCGGAGGTTTTCAAGCTAGGTAGTGTAGTACTCATGCTGAGATTTGGAATGAGAGATCAATCCAACTGAGGTTAAAGGTTGGTTCCTAAGTTACAGATGATAGGCTCATAGATTAGGCTCTTCATTTGAATCATGATGGAGCTATCTTAGATAGCTTACAGGAGCTCGGTCACCTTCAAGGTCAATCGAGAACAAGCACAAGTATTTTGGTCTGGAGAGTTGGAGGTCGGATGGGAATGGTAGGGTTTGTACTTTAGGCTATAGTGGAGATATTCTGGTCATTCTGATGGGATTTGGCTAGGACTCGAGGCCATCTTGATGTTGGGATAAAGGAACACTAAGTTCCAATACTTGTGAAATTGCTACTCCCTATCCCATATTGAAGATCGGACCCATAATGATGGCAAGATCTCCTTGCTGACTCAAGTTTGTCCGACTGAGGTCCTTGGTGTGAAACAAAGTGGAGTAGAGGAGTTTGGCCAATTTTTAAGGTCAACCACTAGTCAAAGTTGGATGGTGAAGGAGATCTATATCTATTGGATGGTTGCTGACTGCCTCGGGCTGGAGGTAGGAGTCAATTAAATGGCAAACTCCCTTCACTATCCAAACTCATTTGGTCGAAGTTCATGATGTTGTTTTAGCAAGGTCTATAATCATTAGAAGAAAGTTAGAAGGACTGTCCTAGAGAAGATCGATCGGTGCACAAGATCTGAAGGTTGATCTTCCTAAATTTGCCTAGAATAGAAAAGCAACTTGATTGAAGTCCGGACTTAACTTGTCACTACTCCAGATAGTGCTATACCAAGGTCGAATATCTAGCTAGACTTTGGTGGGAGCTATTTGATCCTCAACATGAGATATGGCAGATCGATGTGAAAACGGCATTCCTAAATAAATATCTTGAGAAAGATATCTATATGGAGCAATCTTTGGGTTTCACTTCCAGTGATGAAGGTCACAAAGTCTGCAAGCTGCATAGATCCATTTATGGATTGAAGCAAGCTTCTCGGAGTTGGAACACTCATTTCAATAATGTGATCAAATCATTTTATTTCATCAAGAATGAGGAGGAGCCTTGTATTTACAAGAAGGTCAGTGGGAGGGCTATCACATTTTTGGTATTGTATATGGATGACATCCTCCTTATTAGGAATGATATTCCCATGCTGACCTTGATTAAGATTTGGTTGTTCAAAGAATTTTCTATGAAAGATCTATGGAAAGCATCTTTTATTCTAGAAATTAAGATTTATAGAGATAGACTGAGTAGGATGCTTGACTTTTGACAGAAAATGTATATAGAGAAAGTGCTGAAGAGGTTCAGCATAAAGAACTCTAAGAGAGGATTCTATCCCTCAGAAATGGCATTCATCTCTCCAAAAAAATGTTCCTTAACATACCTGAGGAGATTGAGCACATGAGTCAGATCCCTTATGCTTCAGCTATAGAAAGCCTCATGTATGCCATATTGTGTACCTGACCTGATATAGCCCTTACTGTGAGTGTCATGAGCAAGTATCAGTCAAATCTAGATGAAGAGCACTAGAATGTTGTGAAGAACATCCTTAAGTATTTGAGAATGACTAAAAATTTATTCTTCACCTTTGGAGGAAGTCCTAAGTTGCAGGTTGAGAGATACACTGATTCAGACTTTATGTTTGATCTTAATGATAGAAAGTCTACATCAGGATGTGTGTTTCTATGCAATGGTGGTTCAACTAGTTGAAAAGTTTTAAGCAATCAATCATTGCAAACTCTACTATGAAAGCTGAGTATATTGCGATGTCAGAAGTTGCAAAAAAAGCCTTTTGGTATCAAAAGTTCATTGTAGAGTTTGGAGTGATGCCATCACCATATACTATGACAACAATGGCACCATAGCCCTCACTGAGAAGCCAAGGTCTCATTAGAAAAATGGCAATTTCATATAATATGTGACTACCTCAAGAAGAGATATGTCGAGGTGCGAAGAGTAGACACCGCGGACAACGTGGCAGACCCACTGATGAAGCAATTAAGCTAGCTGAAGACTGAAGTCCACCTTAAGAAGGTGGGACTTAGATACATGGCCAATTAGCTTTTGGTCTAGTAGGAGATTATTAGATGTATGACCTAAAAAGCCAATTATTGGCTGACATATTATATTTTTCTAAGTCATATTTTTGTACTTGATTTATTGAATTAATTAAGCATTTCTATATCCATTCATGTATAATGTGTCTGTGAATTATCCAAGAAGTTAATGGACAATGATACTTATTCTCAAGAGTTGAGAATTTGAGATGTGTAAATATAGATTAACACCTAAACTACTCCCGATCATTAGAACATCATGGGGACGATACTTAATCCGACAAGATTGGTGCAGGATCACTTTTCTTTTAAGATAGATGAGTCTCAAGTCTGCAGTGTAGGAACACTTAAGTAAAAGTGCAAGTGATTATTAGAGAACAATGATACTAAGCATGACCAACAACGAGAAGTCACTTGGAATGTCTACTTTCTTGTCAGTGATTGTTTTGATGCTATAGTTGTATGAATAGTTCTTAGACCTATGGTGCCTTAGCTACTCACAGTGGGGTTGCTGTAGTTTGACAATACGTAAACATGGTCCCTAGCCATTCAGGGCCTTTTGGTATTCGTTGGCTACTGTAGGTTTGCTATAAGAGTAAGGTGTGCACTTATAGAAGATTTATCGGCCTTAGTAGTTGAGGAATAGTCCTATACGACCTAAGAGGTTGAGTTCTTAAGTCTGTAGTCACAGCAATGTGATAATAGAAAAATAATTTCATAGGGATTCATGATTGAGCTCAAGCTAATTAAGTCTAGCATATGACGGATGCTTAAGATTTGATGAGTTTTCATGATCTGCATCCTATCAGAACTTTCGATAGAGGAACTCGATCACATGATAACTACACCTAGAGGTTCCGATCATTTTTTTTTGTTGGATTACCACTATATGTTGCTAGATGTCACTAGTGGATTTTGAGAACTCATTAGGGTTAGTTTTGGATCATTGATCCTTCTAGGGTTGAGTTAGAATTATTCTGGCTCATTGAAAAGAGTTTTCAATGTTACTTTGATGGAGATCATTGCAAGTCTCACTACTAGATAGAATTAAACCTATAGGGTCACATACCAAAGAGGTTGACCCAATCAATTGATTAGATCAAGATCTGGTTATCAATTAGATTGATAATTTGGATCAATCGGTAAAAGTTACTTGTAGAAGTTTTACTAAGTGTTAGTAAGTTTAGACCTAATTGCAAATGTTGTAATTGATTTTGATAATATTAAGTTTGGGTTTAGAACCTAAGTAAATTAAGTCAAGTTTAATTTTGTTGTCTCTAGGTTTGATTTTGATGAGCACAAAATAATTGATAGGGATACAAATGATTTTTATCCTTGGAGATGTTTTCAAAAGTTATTTTAGGAATTTCAAAAAATTTTGTATTAAAAGAAATGGTTGAAGATGGTCAAAATCAAAATTTACTCAAGTTGGGAGCAAAATTGAAGTTTTTTGAAAGCCTCAAGAACTTTCAAAATGACATAAATTCATTTGAGGGATTCTTAGATTTTTTGGAAGCTTAAAAATAGAAAACTGACTATTTGGACAAAAAGGGATGACCCATGGATCAACCCCTTTTGCTTTAGCATGATGGCTTGCAAGCCTAAAATTGGCACACTGAGAAGGGACGACCCTTAGGTCGTCCCATGAAAAAGGGGTGACCCATGGGGTGCCCCTTGCAGGTTCTGCACACAAAAAAATAGAAAGTATATTTTCATCACCTGTTGCAAAAGGGGCATCCCATGGGGCAACCCTATTCAAGGGTCGACCCATGGGTTGCCCCCTACGGCAGAAAATCCTATAATGACTAGTTTTCTCTCCATTTTGGTGTATTTAATGCTACCAAGATTATTTGTAATGGTTATAAAATGGCTGCTATTCTTCTTCTAGCATTCAAGGAAGGTTTAAAAGCATTCAAAAAGGAAGAAAAACCTAAGAGAAAATCAAGAGAAAATTCAGCTCAAAGAAATCTCAGCCCTAGACAAGAGAAGCATTGATTTCAAACTCAACCACTGCCCCAACATTCATTCAAATCTTCAATCCATTCGAGAGGATTCTTAAAAGCTTTCTCTAGTCTGTGTAAAGTGTTTATAAAGTTTTATTATACTTATTTACAAGCTAACTATGCTAAACTTGTATATCTTTTTATATTCTGTTCACTATTTTGGGGCTCAAGTTTTGGAGGATTTTAAAGCTTGGGAAGGTTAATCAGAACCTTGAATCAAAGTGTTGTGCATTAGCTTGTACCTAAAAATAAATGTCTAGCTTAGGATAGCTAGGGTCGGGGCATCCAACGTTGTATTTAATTAAATACGTATGGTGGTTTGAAATTCCCAAGTAGGAGCTTGGGGAATGGATATAGGTGCAAGATTGGCACTGGACCACTATAAATTCTTTTGTTTATATTGCTGTCTCTCTTTATCTTCTTTATTTGATTTATTATGCCAACTTCTTTACTTTCAAATTAAGCTCTTACTCATTACTTGCTTCACTTCCCACACTTCACTTAAATTATGAACCACACATCTTGCAATTCCATTTTTAACTTAAAATTTTTAAAAGAAATCCAATTCATCCCCCACTCTTAGTTTGCATAACTAGGTAACAAGTGGTATCAGAGCCTGGTGCTCTAGACCTTTCTTGATTTTACCACCAAGAGCCAAAGATCTATGGCAACTCAAGTTGGTACTTCACTTGCCAAGGGGCAATCTACAAACCAACCTCCACTTTTCAATGGATCAAATTATACCTATTAGAAAGCTCAGATGAAGATATTTATTCAAGCTCTTAACTATGATATGTGGAGTATTATAGTGAATGCACCTCACTCATCCATAAAATAAATAGATGGGAAAGATATTCCTAAACTTGAAAATGAGTGGGATGAGGTTAATAAGAGGATGGCACAACTTGATACAAAAGCTATGAATATTTTGTATTGTACTCTAGATACAAATGAATTTAATAAAATTTTTACATATAATTCTACTAGGAAAATATGGAATAGACTAAAGATAATTCATGAAGGTATTAATTAGGTAAAAGGGTCTAAAATCAACATGCTTGTCCATAAATATGAATTTTCAGAATGGAACCTGATGAGTTTATTACCCAAATATTTACTCACTTCACTGATATCATTAATGGGCTTAAGAGTCTTGGTAAGTCCTATACTAATAGTGATCTTGTGTGAAAGATACTTAGGTCTTTACCAAGAACTTCGGAGGTGAAAGTCACAGTGATTCAAAAAGCAAAGGACCTTAATACCCTACCATTGAAGGAGCTTCTAGGGTCATGATGCATGAACTCACCATGAGGCAACATAGCAAAAAAGAAATCAAAAAGAAGAAGACTATTGCTCTCAAATCCTTTACTCAAAAAGAGGAAGACATGGACCAATCAAACAAAATAATGAAGACGACGAGCTTGTACTCATCACTCAAAAATTCAAGAGGTTCATGAAGAAAAAGAGGAAAGAATTAAGAAGAAAGCCATTAACCATGAGGGAGCCAAGCAAAGAGAAGGAAAAAGAGCAGCTTCTCATATATTATGAATATAAGAAATTGAGGTACTTTAGATCTGAATGCCCTCAACTTAAGAACGCCCCTAGGAAATTCAAAAAGAATGCTATGGTGGCAACCTGAAGCGATAGCGATTAATCAAGCTCCGATTATGACACTCATGAAGAAATCAATCTTTATCTCATGGCACATGAAAATGAGGTAACATCTAAACCCTTAAATAATTTTATAATTGATGAATTGCAAGAGGCTTTTAATAATCTATTAGATGATTTAGAGAAGTTAGGATTAAAGAACAAAGAGCTGATAAAGCAAAATCAATGTTTACTCAAAGAAAAAAAAGATATTTTAGCTAAAAATAATAATTTAATCCAAAAAATGAAAACCTAAAAATTGAAGTAAACAAGTTGAAATCTATTATAGATAAATTTACTCTAAGTTCAAATAAACTAAATATAATTCTAAAAAATTAAAGTGTTGTTTATGACAACTCTGGTCTTAGTTACAATCTCCTAAAGAAATAGAAATTTCTAAAAAATATATTTATGAACTCCACTCAAAATATAATTTTATGTTTCAGCTATGGTAAATTAGGCCATAAATCCTTTGCATGCTCTTTTAATAGATTTGATCATTCTCATGTAAAAACGGTATGGATTCCTAAAGAAACCATTATGACTAGCCAAAAAGGACCCAAGAAAGCTTGGGTATCTAAAGTTAAAACTTGATTTTCTTTGTAGGTATGTCTTTCATCCCAAGGATTAAAGAAAAATTGGTATCATGATAGTGGATGTTCAAGACATATGACTGGTGATAAATATCAATTTATCATTTTTGAAGTAAAAAATGAAGGGATGGTCACCATTGGAGATAATGACAAAAGGAAGATTATTGGAGTAGGTAATATTGGTATCACTCTCTCTATTTTTATTGAAAATATTTTGCTAGTAGATGGTCTTAAGCATAATCTCTTAAGCATTAGTCAATTATGCAATGAGAATTTTAAAACTATATTTGAATCTACTTTGTACGTTGTAACTAGTCCCAATAATGATGGCATGAGATTCATTGGTCATAGGCATAGCAATGTTTACAAGGTAGATTTGAATGATTTATCCTTACAAAATATGTAATGCCCAGTAGCCATGAATGCCAAGATTAATGAGACTAGTTGGCATTGCCACCATAGACTTGGACATATTAGTATGCATTCTCTTTCTAAACTCATTAAAAAAAAATTATTTGTTGGCTTACCCAAACTAAACTTTGAAAAGAATAAAATATGTGATGCATGTCAACTAGAAGAACAAACTAGAGTTTCATTCAAAAGTAAAAATGATAGATCGCGATACCATCGTTAAAATATCATAATTATAAATTTAATTCTAACTTCTTTTTTAAAAAAATAATTTAAAGTGCACGTAGATAGCAGTAAGTCAAGTCAAATCCATAGGAAGGCAGTAATTTTATTTGAAAATCTTTGATTTTTTTATGAAAAGAAAAAAATAATATTTAGAATTTAAAATTTAAGTCAAAAAATAAAATTATAAAAATTAAATAATACAAAAGAATTAAACTTTGGTACTAAGATCTACTAGTAAGATCTTAGCATCTACTTGCAAGAAATTAAAGAGCAATTAAAATAAAGTAGAATTAAAAGAGCAAAAATTAAAGAATAGAAATTAAAAGAGTAATAAACTAAATTTATATTAAAACTCAGAATCCAAATATAATAATTTAAAAAAAGAAAAAAAATTAAAAAAAAACTCTTAATCTTTTGATCAGCAATGGCGTGGAGATAGGTATTGATTTCTAAAGGCTTAGGGTCCTTTAAATAGGTGTTGGAGGGCTGGAGGATTTTTCTAGAGGCAATGTGGGACTAAAGGCTATTTTAATCATCAAAATATGAAGAAATTCAAGTGAAATTAGGATTAAAATAGCTTCTAGACGAATTTAGTGAAGTCTGGCCATTCAATAGGAATCCAACGATCCAAAAAATACCAAAAATGGATGTGTATAAGCCCAGATTGAGTCAAATTAAGTTCTAGGCATTAGATCGAGCTCTGATGGAGGAAATCGGACTACTGATCGTGCTTTGGATGCCTTAATCACTATCAGAATCATCTTCAGCCATTGGATCATGCCTAAACGCGCGTGCGATCGTCGGATCATCATCTCGTGTAATATAGAAATTGAATCAAGCTTGGAAACCCCATGGACCATCCGATCTTAATCGAAATCCATCGCTACCATCTGATCGCACCATTACTGTAGCTGTGGACAACATGGACCAGGTGTGCCATAAGCCTTGACCAATCAGTGCCGACCTTAGCTTGTGAATTTTTGAAACTACCCTTGTACACCATGATAAATTTGCTATAGACCCTTTAAGGGTCTAGGTCCACCACACGGTGGCCTGCGATTGGTCGTTGGTTGCTGAGCTAGCAGTCTATGGCTATTTGCATGGACTGGATGGTGGGGTGGCGGGCTGGCGCTGTGCATGGGCTCGTGGGCTTGGTGGGCCGCTGTCTCTACTGGGCTAGCTAGTTGGTGCACCAATTGGCTGGGGCGCGCCGACTTCTATGGCTGGGCTAAGCCGGCCGAGTCGATTAATTTTATTTTATTATTATTTAATTTTTTTATTTCTTTAAAAATTCATATTGGATCCATTTTAACTCCGTTTTGCTCCAAATTTATTTCATTATGATAAAAAAATTAAACTCTTTTTATTGATAAACTTATTATTATTATTTTAATATTATTTTTATTTTTAATATTTTATTATTATTATTATTTATTTATTATTTATTATTTTTATTTTATTAATTTTTTATTTTTATATTATTATTATTTTATTATTTTATTATTTTTAAAATATTAATATAAATAAATAAATTAATTAATATTTTTGTTAGCAAATTTGTGATACTTATCATATCCTCCAACTTACTCATTGCTAGTTTCTTAGCAATGTAATGTTAGTCTTTGATTAATCACCATATTTTATTAAGATTTTTTTATAAAAGTAGCTTTAGGATTAAAGTTCAAAAGTTTAGACTGTATTACTAACTAAGTATTAAGTTTTAGAAGCAAATTTCATGCCCAGTATAATCAGAAACTTCTTTAGAATTCATCTAAAGATCTACAGCACTTGTGTTTGTGAAGTCTAACTTAATATTTAGGTGTTAATTTAAAGAATAAATTTATCTTCTATTATCATCTATTTTGGTTAATTTTTTATACACCCCTAAAGTAAGTGTATGAATTAAGGTAGTTTTCATATTATCTTTTTTTTTTTTTAAAATGTGCTAAGCATCCTGGCCTTTCCTCCACCGTTTGATATGAACCTCCATACCTGACTTAGGTGTAGAGATTCAGTTACTAAGTTTAGGATAATTCACATATACTCTATCTTTTGCACCTTTTATTTTGGGCAGATAGCTCTTTTCTTAAATTTAAGTTTCTTTAATTAGGATATATAGTAATTGCTAATTTTTTTAATGATAATTGAATCCTCAGTTGGCCTTATAATCAATACTTATTTTATCTCGTTAGTGTGTATGTGCAATTTGAAGTGCTAATAGCCTTTAAATGATCTAAGTAGGTTGCTAAAAGTATGAGCTACTAATCTACTTGTTGACTCGCTACAGTTATTAGCAAATACTTTCTAACTTTATTACTTTTTCAAGTTTATTTTATTCAAAATTTTCTTTCTTGAAACATGGTTTATTCAAATTTTTTTTTTTATTTTATTTTTTTAAATTATTTTAGTTTTTTATTTTTAATAAATTTTTAAAGATTTTATACATATTAAAAATTTTATACATATATATTATTTTTTTATTATATATATATTTTTAATTTTAATTTTTTTTACCTTCCAACTTAATCGATATTATCCTCAATGGAAAAAAAAAATGGAAGGGTGCAATAAAAATTTTTATTATTTATCTATCATGGGTCATGAAGATTTGATTCTCCTCTAGCCTAGCCACTTATTGTAAAAAAATAAATTAAAAAATAAATTAGATGCAAAAAGTGTTGGGTTGCCTCTCAATAAGCTACTAAGTTTATCATCTTCAACCAGACACAATATAGTTCAATTTATTGTGGGTCTGTTAATATTGTTTGATCAATGATTTGGTTTAATGATATCCCTTCGATATATGGTTTAAACCTTTGAGCATTTACCTTAAAGAAATTCTTAGATCTAGGATCATAGAGTTTAATTACACCATGTGGGGATACTTGATTGACTATGTAAGGTCCATCCCATCTAGATTTTAATTTTTCAAGAAACAATCGAAGCCTTGAGTTAAATAACTAGACTTGTTGATTTGGCTCAAAGGTTTTTCTTGAAATATATTTATCATGAAAAGCTTTTATTTTCTCTTTGTAGATTTTTGAGTTTTCATAAGCTTCTTGCCTTAATTCATCTAATTCGCTCAATTGTAACATCCAATTAGAACCAGCTTGATTTAGATTAAAATTTAATTGCTTTATTACCTAATATGCTTTATGTTCAAGTTCTACCAGAAGGTGACATGCTTTTTTATAGATCAATCTATAGGAAGACATTCCAATAGGGATTTTATAAGCAGTCCTATAGGCCCATAATGCATCATCTAATCTATCTGACCAATTTTTTTGATCCGGCATAATAGTCTTTTGTAGGATATTCTTAATCTTCCTATTGGATACTTCTACTTGGCCACTTGTTTGTGGATGGTATGGTGTAGCTATCTTATATGTCATCCCATATTTTCATAATAATGTTCGAAACTAGTAGTTTGTGAAGTGGGTACCTCCGTCGCTAATGATAGCACATAAAAATCTAAACCTAGAAAAGATATTCTTTTGAACAAATTTTAAGACTACTTTATGATCATTGGTTTGTGTTGCCATTGCTTCAGTCCATTTAGAAACATAATCAACGGCCACCAAAATATATTCAAAATCATTGAAGGTGGAAAAGGTTCCATAAAATTAATTTCTCAGACATCAAAAATTTCAACTACCAAGATGGGGTTCAAAGGCATCATGTCTTTCTTTGAAATGTTTCATAAGGCTTGACACTTAAGACATTCCTGACTAAAAATATGGGCATCCTTAGACAATGTAGGCTACTAAAATCTGGTTTGCAATACTTTGACCATAGTTTTTCTTTCAGAAAAATATCCTTTACAAGCAAGGGTATGACAAAATTATAAGATACTCAGCTGTTCAGTCTCAAGAACACATCTATAATTGATCTGGTCAACACAAATTCTAAAATGTTCAACATCTTTCCAAAAATAGTATTTAATTTAAGCAAAGAATCGATCCTTTTCATTCTTAGACCAGCCATTAGGGATTTGTCCTACAACTAAGTAATTTACAATATTTGCAAAATAAGGGGCCTTTACATGTGAAACTGCCAATAATTGCTCATCTAGAAAAAATTGTCCGATTGATGCAGGTTCAGTATCTTCAACTAGGATCCTAGATAAATAGTCTACAACAATATTTTTAGATCCCTTCTTATTTCTAATTTCTATATTAAATTCTTATAGCAATAAAATTCATCTAATCAGTTGTGGTTTAGTATCTTTTTTTGAGAGTAGGTATGTCAAAGCTAAATGATTTGAATATACCATGATTTTTGATCCTAACAGATATGATCTAAATTTTTCTAGAGCAAACACTACAGCTAGTAACTCTTTTTTAGTTGTAGTATAATTTATTTGTGCTTCATTCAGAGTTCTACTAGCATAATAGATCACTACAGGATATTTATTTTACCTTTGGCCTAGGACAAGTCCTATGGCAAAGTCTAAAGTATCACACATGATTTCAAAAGGTAGTGACCAGTTTGAAGGTTGAATGATCGAAACTTTGGTCATAGCTTTTCTCAAGAATTCATAGGCTTTAAGACATTCTTCTTCATCAAAGTTAAAAGGAACATCTTTAACCAGTAGATTACACAATGGATGAGATATCTTAGAAAAGTCTTTGATAAAGTGACGATAGAATCCAACATGGCCAAGAAAAGATCAAAATTGTTTGACAGAAGTTGGTGGAGGTAATTTAGAAATTAAGTCAACTTTTGCTTTATCAACCTTTATCCCTTTCCTAGACACCATATGTCCTAATACAATTCCTTCTTGAACCATGAAGTGGCTCTTTTTCCAGCTTGAAATAAAATTTGCCTCAATACATCATTGCAAAATTCTCTTCAAATTGTTGAGGCAACTCTCAAAAGATCCTCCAAAGATCAAAAAATCATAAATAAATATCTCCAAAAAATCTCCTTTCATGTCTGAAAATATTGACATTATGCACCTTTAAAAGGTCGCATGTGCATTACATAATCCAAAAGGCATTCTACAGAAAGCAAAATTTCCATAGAGACATGTCAAGTTGGTCTTTTCCTGATCTCCTGTGTAGATAGCTACATAATTATATCCTGAGTATCCATCTAGAAAACAAAAGTATTGTTAGCCAACTAGTCTTTCCAAGATTTGATCAATAATGGGTAATGAAAAGTGGTCTTTTCGGATGGTTGAATTGAGTTTTCTATAGTCTATATAGACACATCATCCAGTCAAAAGTCGTGTTGGTACTAGGTCCCCATGGTCAGTGCAGACAACCATGAGTTCAAATTTTTTTGGAATAACTTGTGTAGGACTCACCTAGTGGCTATCAGAAATAGGATAAATAATACCCGCATTTAACCATTTAATCACCTCTTTCTTGACTACTTCTTACATATTAGGATTGAGCTGTCTTTGCATTTCTTGAGTTGGTTTAGCATTATCTTCAGTGAAAATATGGTGCATACATATTGATGGACTAATGCCTTTTAAATCAACAACGGTCCAACCTATGGCATCCTTATATGTTTTCAAAATATCTATTAGTTGGTCTTCCTATTTAAGAGTTAGGTCATAAGCAATGATCACTGGCAGGATTTTTTCTGATCCTAGAAATATACACTTAAGTTTAGGCAAAGATTTTAGTTCAAGTTGTGGTGGGCCTGAATTGAAGGACATAATGGTTCAATTTTTTTCTCAAGTAAGGGCTCGATTTTCATTGACCAAGGTGATGTATGTAATGGATGAGATGAATCAAATAGAACATTCACCTTTGGTCTGAAATTTCTTTGACAAGTTTATTCAGAAGGTCATTCTTGAGTAAATCTAAGGAGAAATCAGATTCAACTATCTCATCTATCTTATCAATTACAAAGCAGTCTTCCTCCTCTTGAGTGTGATTAGAGGCATTAAAAATATTTATTCTTATCTTTTGATCCCCAAAAGAAATGTCCATGGCTCCTGTCTTACAATTGCTCTTGAGTGTGCTTAGAGGCATTGCAAATATTTATTCTTACCTTTTGATCCTCAAAAGATATGTCCATGGCTCCTGTCTTACAGTTGATATTGGCATTAGTGGTAGCTAGGAATGGACGACCTAGAATTATGGGATTTTGATTCAGCTCTTGGGATGGTTCCATATCAAGTATGAGAAAGTCTACTGAAAAATAATATTTATCTACTTTAATCAAAACATCCTCAATTAAATTACGTGGTGTTTTTACAGATCTATCGGCTAGTTGCAAAATAACTAATGTTGGTTTAAGTTCTCCTATCCCAAATTTTTCATAAATCGAGGTTGGAAGTAGGTTCACATTAGCTCCTAAGTCTAATAATGCTCGGTTAAAGGTTATGCCTCCTATGACACGTGAAATTAATGGAGCACCAGGGTCTTTCATTTTCTAGGACAATGGGTCTAACAGGACTGCACTTACATCCTCAGACAATATAATTCTTTTAGTTTGTAGCTCATGCTTTTGAGTACAAAGTTCTTTGAGAAATTTGGCATAAGCTGGGACATGCTGAATTGCATCGAGGAGGGGTAAATTAATATGCACCTTACATCCTCAGACAACATAATTCTTTTAGTTCATAGCTTATGCTTTTGAGTACAAAGTTCTTTGAGAAATTTGGCGTAAGCTGGGACATGCTGAATTGCATCGAGGAGGGGTAAATTAATATGCACTTATTTAAATAGTTTCATTAACTCCTCACTACATATTTCTTTCTTTTTATAGGAAGAGCTTGCTTCTAAGGCTTGAGGGAACGGAGCTTTGGATTTATATATCTCGGGTAACTCTTCTATTCTCCTCTTTCCTTTATCGATCTTATTAGAACCAGTATCAGTACTAGTTCTAGGCTCAAGTTCTTTTATGTACTTAGCTTCAGTACTAACCCCTTCTTCTAAATTTTATTCTTGGCTAGCATCAGTACTAACCTCTATCACTTGGTTCTGGTATGGGTCCTTGAGAATCCTACCACTTCAAAGTTCAGAAATTACTTTGGCATTCTCTAATTGGAGATTCTTAGGTGAAATGATCAATTGATGACTGAATCTAGGTGGTTGATGGATATTGGATGGATTGTTTTTAGGATTGATAATTGATTAGCTTGGTAACTGACATGGTTCTCTTCTCATACTAGACTCAACTAATTATCCTATTTGATCTTCTAGCCTAGTGATGGATTGTTGTTGAGATAAGAATAATTATTACAGTTGGTTAAATCGATCATCAACTATTTTAGTTTATTGAGGAGGTGGGTATGCGGGCTGATTATAATGTGGTGGCTGAAATGATTAACTAGGCTGACCTCTATTATAGGCATAGTTCAGGTATTAGGATCTATTATGATAATTTTATAATGGTGGAGTTTGGGTCTGAGCCTAAGTCTATTATGGTTTCCAAGAAATATTAGGGTGGTTTCTCCAGCCTAGGTTATATGTGTTTGAAAATGGGTCATTGATCAGTTTGGAGAAACCTTGAGTAGCTTGAACTTATTCTTGGATGAAGGGTGAAAATTGTGCAACCGTTGGATATTCACTCACATTATGGGTTGGGCTAGCACAAATAGAACAAATCTCCTGATAATTGAAACATGGTGTGTATTATGTAGGAGATTATTGGCTTAGGTTTAGGAATTGTCTAATTTTTGGACAAGAAGATCAACTTTATCTAATATTTGTGCTATTATGTTCATGTCTGCCTTAGAATTAGGTTCTGGAATATTTGATCTCATAAATTACCTGCTCCATTTTTGTTGAGAAATTGATCCTTATCATAAGAGGATAATGAAGCATGGTTAATTGAAATTTTTACTTAGAGTTTCAAACAATGATATAAGCTTCATCCTCACTTTTGCTCATTGAATGCACCTCCACAAGATGCATCTACCATTTGTCTGTATTGATCTCCTAAACCTTCATATAGAATGCTTGTACAATTGGCTATCATTTAGATAGACCATGGTGTGGGCATTTTCTAAGAAGTTTCTTAAGTCTTTCTCATGACTTCATGAATTTGTTTTCCTTGAAAGCTGAAGCAAATCTAGTGATAGGCTCGCCTCATAATATTGGTTCAATCTTATGGGATAAAATTTCTTAAGAAATTCATGTTGCATCTCTGCCCATGTTTGAATTAATTTTTCCTATTGTGCCAAGCCAGTACTTGGCTTTATCTTTTAATGAGAAAGAGAACAAGGTCAGTCTAAGGGCATCATCAGAAAAATTCTAGATTTTTACCATAGAGCAGATTTCTAAGAATTCATCCAGATGCTTGTAAGGGTCTTCATTGGTATTCCCATAGAAAGATGAGAGCATCTAGATTGTAATCGACTTGATTTCATAATGGCTAGCAGGGATATCTAGTAATTGGATATAAGTCGATAGGTTATAAGTAGAAGAAATAAAGTATTCCTTCATCTGCCTAGGTGGTTCTCCATTATTTCCAACCATTTGATTTTCAGATTTTATATGAATCAGTCGTTCAATTTTAGGATTTGGTTTAACTAGGTCAGGTAATAGCGATCTTCTACCATGCATGTACTAGTGCAATCCTAATTTAATTTTAATTTTTTTAATAAATATTTTTTTATTATTTTTATATTTTCTTTTTAGAGAAGAAAAGAGAAGAGAAAGAAGAGAGTTCTAATGAAGATTTTTAAGGAGTCCTGAATCTAGAGATGATAGAGAAGAATTAATTATATTTATGTTTAATGTTAATTAGCAAACAAGTTAGATAAGCAATCATGATTAAGGATTGTCCTAGCTCTAGACAGCTCCTAACTGCCAAGGTCATCTTTGAGCCCTCTAAGTAGAAAATCAGCCAATCAACTAGCTAGGTAAGTATAAGGTCGGTGGGAGTCCTTCCGTTGCTTGCCTTAGACACCAATTGTGCTTGGCTAGGCAAGCTAACAAAACCAATTATAAACTATCTTTCTTCGGGATGTAATCTCTGAACCACTTTTCTTAGACACCAGTTAAGTTGACTAACCATAACCCGGTCCAACTCTTAGGGTTTCTTATCCTATTGAACTCGAGGTCCTAGGACTGATGTCTAATTAATTTTAATTTAGAGGCTTAGATCAATGATGGATGCTGGTTGGTTGTTTGTGGGCCAAGAAAGGATGATCAAATCCCTATCTTATCTTGTTTAATTATATTGTATCCTTAATTTGGTTTAATATGACTATGCATAAAAAAATTTTCAATCAAGAGGTTCTATACAATTTAAACTAGATGCATGCAACTAATTGAATTTTAGAAGCTTATCTTGCCTCCAGCAATCACCAAAAGAAATAAAAATAAAAATAAAACTAATATGATGCTTGCTCTAAGCAGTTAGGATTTTTAATTTTATCACAAGATTTTGATTAGGTTTAAGTGGATAATTTTTAATTAATTTTAAAATAAAGTAAATAACAATAAAAAATTTAGGGTTTAGGATTGATCTCACCAAATAAGATTGAAAGTTTCCTCATTGCCCTAATCCTTTTGTACCCTTTTTTCTTTCTTTTTTTATCTGCAAAATAAATAAGAAAAAGTTAGAAAATAGTAATAAAGAAGAAAATCAAAGAAATCAAAAAGTTAATTTTTTTTATGCCTCCCTAGCAACGATGCCAAAAACTTTGATAAATCGCGATACCATCATTAAAATACCATAATTATCAATTTAATTCTGACTTTTTTTAAATAAAAATAATTTAAAGTGCATGTAGATAGCAGTAAGTCGGGTCGAATCCATAAGAAGGTAGTAATTTTATTTTGAAATCTTTAATTTTTTATGAAAAAAAGAAAAAGGATTTGAAATTTAAAATTTAAGTCAAAAAATAAAATTATAAAAATTAAATAATGCAGAAAAATTAAACTTTGGTACTAAGATCTACTAGTAGATCTTAGCATCTACTTGCAAGAAATTAAAGAGCAATTAAAATAAAATAGAATTAAAAAAGCAAAAATTAAAGAACAAAAATTAAAAGAGCAATAAAATAAATTTTATATTAAAACTCAGAATCCAAATACGATAATTAAAGAAAAGAAAAAAATAAAAAAACTCTTAATCTTCTGATCAGGAATCGCATGGAGATGGCTTAGAAGTCTGGCTCTTCTTCTCGGCACCGTCTGCCTCAAAGCAACCTTCAGCCAAAGCCTGACTTTCATCCTTTACCATGGCTTCTCTTGGATCAGATCTATTAATTTCTAGAGGCTTGGATTCCTTTAAATAAGTGTTGGAGGGTTGGAGGATTTTTCTACAGGCAATGTGAGACTAAAGGCCATTTTAATCATCAAAATATGGAGAAATCTGAGAGAAATTTGGATTAAAATAGCTTCTGAATGAATTTGGTGAAGTCTAACCATTCAATAGAAATCCAACGGTCCAAAAAATGCTAAAAATTGAATTGTATAAGCCCAGATCGAATCGAATTAAGTTCTGACCATTGGATCGAGCACTAATGGAGGAAATCGGGCTGCTGATGATGCTCTGGATGCCTTAATCACTGTCGGAATCATCTTCAGCCATTGGATCATGCCTAAACGTGCACATGACTATCGGATCGTTGCCTGGTGTGATATAGAAACCGAATCAAACTTGGAAACCCCATGGACCATCCAATCTTGATAGAAATCCTACCATTCGATCATGCCATTATTATAGTTGTGGACCACATGGACTGGGTGTGTTGTAAGCCTTGACCTATCAGCATCGACCTTAGCTTGTGAATTTATGAAACTGCCCTTATATGCCATGATAAATTTGCTATAGACCCTTTAAGGGTCTAGGTCCACCATGCAGTGGCCTGTGATTGGCTGTTGGTTGCTAAGCTGGTGGTCTATGGCCGTTTGCGTGGACCGGATGGTGGGCTGGTGGGATGGCGCTGCGCATGGGCTCATGGGCTTGGCGGGCCACCATCTCTGCTGCGTTGGCTGGTTGGTGCGCCTGTTGGTTGGGATGTGCTGGCTTCTGTGGCTGGGCTAAGCACGCCGGCCAAGCTAGTTAAGCCGATTAATTTTATTTTTTTATTTTTTTATTTTTTACTTCTTTAAAAATTTATATTGGATCCATTTTAACTCTGATTTATCCAAATTTATTTTATTGTGATAAAAAAATAAGCTCTTTTTATTGATAAACTTATTATTAATTTTATTTTTTAATATTACTTTTAGTTTAATTTATTTATTATTATTACTTTTTATTTTTATTAATTTTTATTTTTATATTATTATTATTTTACTATTTTTTATTTTTAAAATATTAATATAAATTAACTAATAAATAAATATTTTTATTAGTAAATTTATGATATTTATCAAAAAATAATGTTTTAACTTCTAGGCTATTGGAATTATTATATATGGATTTATTTGGATCCACTAGAACTACAAACTTAGGAGGAAAAAGACATGATTTTGTGAGTATTGATGACTTCTCTCGATTCATATGGGTTTTATTTGTGGCATCAAAGGATGAATCATTTTCAGCTTTTACTAAGTTTTATCAAAAAGTTTCAAATGTAAAAGGTCTTCCAATTCTCAAAATTTGTAGTGATCATGGTACAGAGTTTGAAAATCTTGATTTTAAAAAGTTTTATGATGAAAAGAGTATTGATCATAATTTTTCTACATCAGGATATCCCAACAAAATAGGTTAGTAGAAAGAAAGAATAGAATACTTGAAGAAATAGCTTATACTATGCTTTGTAAAAGCAACCTCCCAAAGTATTTTTGGACAAATGCAATTAACATGGCATGTTATATTTTAAACCTTGCATTAATCAAACTAAATTTAAAGAAAATACCTTATGAACTTTGGAAAGGAAGAAAATTCAACATTGCATATTTCCATGTTTTCAGTCATTAATGTTTCATTTTAAATAATGGTAAAGATAAGTTAGGAAAATTTGATGCTAAATCTAATGAAGCAATTTTTCTTAGTTACTCTACTTCTAGTAAGGCCTTTAAAGTATTTAATAAAAGGACCTTAATTATAGAAAAATTAATATATATTATTTTTTATGAGACTAATGATCTTCTAATAAGAAAGAGAGATGATATTAATGATGCATGTCAAATTATTGAAGGCATGAATGAGTTCACTATAAAGGAGTCATCACTCCAAAATGACAAGAAACTTTAAGACAAAAAGGAGGATGAAAATGAGGAATAACAAAATCAACAAGAATAATCCAAAGGTATAAATGACCTTCTAAAAAAATAAAAGTATATTCACAATTATCTCAAAGAACTTATTATTGATGATCCTATACATGAAATAAGAACTCGATCCTCACTTAGAGATGTAAATAATTATTTTGCTTTTGTCTCTCATTTTGAATCAAAAACTATTGATGAAGCCGAGAAAGATCATAATTGGATAAATGCAATGCAAAAAAAAATTAGTCAATTTAAAAAAAATAATGTATGGACCCTAGTTGAAAGACCAAAAGATCAACCTATAATTAGAACTAAATGGGTGTTAAGAAACAAATTATATGAAAATAAAAATATTATTAGAAATAAAGCAATACTAGTAGATAAAAGGTATAATCAACAAGAAGAAATTGATTTTGATGAGACTTTTGCACCCATTACTAGATTAGAAGCTATAAGACTCTTGCTTGCATATGCATATTTTATGAACTTCAAATTATTTCAAATGGATATAAAAATTACTTTTCTAAATAATTTTATTATAGAAGAAATATATATAGAACAGCCTCCCAGTTTTGAAAACCATGCTTTTCAAAACCATATTTTTAAATTAAACAAAGCTTTATATGGTTTCAAACAAGCTCCTAGAGCTTGGTACGAAAGATTAAGTAATTTTTTGCTAGAAAATGGCTTTATAAGAGGAAAAATAGATACAACTCTTTACATTAAAAGAGAAAATGATGATATTCTTATGATATAAATATATGTTGATGATATCATTTTTTGATAGACTAATGAAACCTTGTGCCAAGACTTTGCTAAGCTCATACAGGGGGAGTTTGAGATGAGCATGATGGAAGAACTCACTTTCTTCCTCAAACTCCAAATTAAATAGTATAAAGAAGAAATCTTCATTTGCCAAAGCAAGTACACAAGAGAATTATTAAAAAAATTTGAGATGAAAACCTTCAAAAGCATTGGCACACCTATGAGTCTTTCATGAAAGCTTGACAAGGATGATAATGCTAAGAGTGTTGATTTAAAACTTTATAGAGATAAGATAAGATCCTTGCTATATCTTACTACTAGTAGGCCTGATATCATATTCAATATTTGTATATGTGCAAGATTTCAATCCAATCCTAAAGAATCTTACTTAAATACTGTTAAAAAAATCTTAAAATATCTAACTGAAACTCAAACATTAGGCTTAGGGTTTTCTAAACAATCATCTATAAATTTAATAGGATACTCCGATGTAGACTTTGCAGGATGTAAGTTAGGCAGAAAAAGTACTAGTAGAATTTGCCAATTTCTCGAGGTAAATTTAATCTTTTGGTTTAGCAAGAAACAAAATTTGATGTTATTGTCTATGAAAGACGTCGAATACATTACAGCCAAAAGTTATTATGTTCAAATCTTATGGATTAAGCAATAACTCGAAGACTTTGGCGTGAAACTTAATAACATTTCTAGAAGATATGATAATACTAGTGCCATTAATCTAACTAAAAGTCCAATTCAACACTCTAGTCAAAACATATTGAAATAAGATATCATTTCATAAGAGAGTATGTTCAAAATAATGATGTAATTTTTGAGTATGTTTCTACTAAAAAATAATTGGCTGATATTTTTACTAAGGCTCTAAGTGAAGATAGATTCTATGAAATTAGGAGAGAACCAGGAATCATTGATCCTTCAGCTTAAGTATTTTTTTGATTATAAGTTCTACATGTCCATATTATCTTGAACTAATCCTTGAGCTTACTTCTCTTTTTTCTTTCATAAAAAGCTTAAATTTACTCTTCCTATAGTCAATTTTGTCAGTGCAATCCTTCTCTTCAATCCCAAAATTTTTTTTGAATTTTTCTTATTTTACTTGGATTTTTTATGCCATGGGACGACCCCAGGATTGACCCATGAGTCGACCCTAGAGACGATCCAATAGCAATCTTGTAATTTTTTATTTATTTTTGGATGAATTTTTATTTTAGAAAAAATTCAACTCTTCAGCCAAACGTGGCTGACCCCCATTCCTCTTCCCTATTTCTCCATTTCATCCAGCCAAAACCTTCATCTTCTCCCCCTTTTAATGGCAAAATGCTATCAAAATCCTCCATCTCTCCATGATCTCCCACCAAAATCACCACTAGGAGAGTCCAATCCCTCTCCTCTCTCTCTCTCTCTTGGGCAAAATCTAGGGTTCTAGAGACCCTAGCTCCTAAACCCAAATCTCCCCCACCGTCGACCATTCTCCTTCAAATCCTCTTCCTACCTCTCAAAATTCCTACTTTTCTTCCTCTCCACAAGCTCCATTATCGGATTCAAGCCTTCTTTTGCTCCAAATGGCATCAAGAGTGAAGCTTCATCAAAGAAAGAAATCCATCCATGGCCTTGAAGAAGAATAGAGAAGAAGCTGCATCAGTACCTACTATCGCACCAGTTTTGGCACCTTCCACCTCCCATATGACACCAAGTAAGAAACCCCTTTCCAGAAGGAAGATCTTCTTTTGCAAAAACATTGATTTTTGCTTTTTAAAAAAAGATAGTTTTTCTTTTGGAGAAAAGATCAAATCTTTAGGATAGGGTTCCTTTTGTCTATGAGAGAAACAATTTACATTGACTTGGTTTGAGAGTTTTATCAAAACATCATGATTTTTTATGGGAGGGTGAGATCATTAGCAAAAGATGTTGAAGTAGAGTTTGATGCACAGCAACTTGATTTTCTTATCCACTTACCCTATGAAGGTTCTACATTTGATAGATTGTTAAACAAAGAGGATGGGCTGAAATCTACTTTGCAAAAAGATGATATCAGTGGAATTGAAAAATTAGATGCCAGCATGGATATCTGTGTAGAAATGAAAGTACTTCATCATATTGTCTACACCATATTTTTCTAGAGCTGGTAGATTTGATTTTGTATCTGGTAGGAATCTTTGCATTATGCACCATATAGTGTGTGAAATCCCACTAAATTTGCCAGCCTTAATGATTGATGCCATGAGAGAGGCAGTGAACAGACTAAAAGCACATTTACCATATGGCATGGTACTCACTAGGATTTTTAGAAGCCTAGGAGTAGATTTTAAGGGAGAGGTTGCCACCTATCTAGCCTACACTAACACCTATAATGCCAACTCCTTGCATCGTATGGGTTATATTAGAGTAGGTGATTGCTGGACTAGGGTGCAAATATAGCCGAGGAGGATAGACCTGAGACGGAAGGACCGTCTTCCCCACCCCATGACCATAGAGCTTTTCTAGACATATAGTTTATATTTGATAATGAGGGAGGTCCTTCGGAGGTAGTTGGAGGAACTACATCAGAGCCTTGATTTAAGCATCATCACTGACATTCCACTATCAAACTAGCTGATGACCAGCTTCACTCATTGGCTCAGAAGATTTTTAGCATCATTTTATCAGCACGCAGGACTTCACTTGGAGAGAGCATTTTATCAGCACCTTCTTTAGACTTCTCCATAGTTCCTCACATCACTACTACAATCTTTGGTATGAGTAGGACTCTTGAGCATTTAGTCCAGACCACGACTACACTCAGTTCTTGAGTTACTGATTTGTAGAGAGAGGTCCAGAGTTTTTCTTTTCCTGCTAGTCGAGATTCATGAGACCCCACTCAGATCATGGATTTGTCATGAAGGCTGCAAGGCTTCGAGGTTTTATGGAGTCAGGGATCGCAACTATACGAGAGAAGATCAAAGGATCAAGAGAGGCTGTTGCTGCTAGGATTCTCTCTTTGATGGAGTCTTTTTCGATCACTTTAACATAGTTTGATTTGATCCAACTTATGCTATTAACGTAGTCTTCCCAAGCTACTGGACCATCTCATCCCTTTGCCCATGCCGGTACCTATAGTAGGAGCTGTGGCAGGCATGGTCATGGTCGAGCTTGGGGATGTGCACCTAACCTTTCTCATCCTATTTCCAATTTCTCTGATGATTTTGACTCCTCTGGTGGATCCAGTTGTCTCCTCTATTAGACCTTGATTAGCTAGTTTTATGTACTTAGGGTATCACTAAAGGCCAATGTACTTTTGTTTCATTCATGGATAGTTGTATTTCTTGGTTACCTATGACTTCTATTTTTTTTAATGGCCTATGACTTTTGATACTTATGATACTTTGAATGGGCAATATATTTTGACAAGTTATTCTTATGACTCTTAAGTAATATATATACATGACTAGTTATGGCTAACAAAAACTCTATGATTTTTGCTTATATGTGTATGATAGTTTGTTTTATGGATTATGAATCATATCTCTTGTGACATATTTTATCTTGTATCACTTATAATTATGGCCTGTAATTTTAGTATCAAATGTATCCTATATTTTCTTACTTATGCAGTTTTTACAAGCTTAAAATCTTTAGGGGGAGTATTATGGCATAGTATCTTAAATCAATTTCTTTTCTACTTTCATTTTCCCTCCTTGATGATGTCAAAAGGGGGGAGTAGTGTAATAGGTTGTGCATGCATTGGTATAAGCAAATGTTAAAGTTTCACATTTGTGCATGCATTGGTATGAGCAAAAGTTAAAGTTTCATACTTATTGCTAAAGTTTCAAACATATTTCATGCTTGAATGAGTTTCATACTTGAATGTTAAAGTTTCATACTTATTGCTAAAGTTTCATACATATTTCATGCTTGAATGAGTTTCATACTAAAATGTTAAAGTTTCATACTTAATTGCTAAATATTTTTTTTTTATATACTTAAAAACTATATGTTCAAATGCCTAAAGGGTGAATATTATTTGCTAGAACTCTTTAAACTATATGCATGAAACATAACCAAAAGTTAATACCTTAATGAGATGCATTGAAGCAATCACTCATATATATTTGTTTTGAGCTCCTTCATTTGAAATTACATCTCACACTTCAATATTAATTTTACTTCATTTTTGCTTATACTCAATTATTTTGTCATCATCAAAAAGGGGAAGATTATTGTCCCTAGGATTGATTTTGATGAGTACAAAATAATTAAGAGGGGTACTAATAATTTTTATCCTTGGAGATATTTTCAAAAGTTATTTTAGAAATTTCAAAAAAATTTGTATTAAAAAAAATGATTGGAGATGATCAAAATCAAAATTTACTCAAGTTGGGAGCAAAATTGAAGTTTTTTGAAAGCCTTAAAAACTTTCAAGATGATATAAATTTATTTAGAGGAATTCTCAGATTTTTTAAAAGCTTAAAAATAGAGAACTGGCTATTTGAACATAAAGGGATGATCCCTGGATCGGCCCCTCCTACTTTGGCATGCTGGCATGCAATTCTAAAACTAGCATGCTGAAAATAAGTGACCCCTAGGTCATCCCATGGAAAAGGCACAACCCATGGGGCATCCCTGTAGGTTCTGCACACAAAAAAATAGAAAGTTCATTTTCATCGCCTGTTGCAAAATTCTATAATGGCTAGGTTTCTCTTCATTTTGGTACATTTAATGCTATCCAAATTATTTGTAATGGTTAAAAGATGGCTACTATTCTTCTTTTAGCATTCAATGAATGTTTAAAAGCATTCAAAAAGGAAGAAAAATCCAAGAGAAAATCAAGAGAAAATTTAGCTTAAAGAAATCTCATCCCTAGGCAAGAGAAGCATTGATTTAAAGCTCAACCACTTCTCCAATGTGCATTCAAGTCTTCAACCCATTTGAGAGGGTCCTTAAAAGCTTTCTCTAGTCTATGTAAAGAGTTTTTAAAGTTTTATTGTGCTCATTTAGGAGCTAACTGTGCTGAACTTATATATCTTTTTATATTTTATTCACTATTTTGGGGCTCAAATTTTGGAAGATTTCAAAGCTTGGAAAGGTTAATTCGAACCTTGAATCAGAGTGTTGTGGATTGGCCTGTACCTAGAAAATAAATATCTAACTTGGGATAGTTAGGGCCAGAGTATCCGACGTTGTATTCAATTGAATACATATAGTGGATTAGAATTTTCAAGTAGGAGCTTGAGGAGTGGATATACCTGCAAGATTGGCACCAAACTACTATAAATTCTTTTATTTGTATTGCTATCTCTCTCAGTCTTCTTTATTTGTTTTATTATGCTAACTTCTTCACTTTTAAATTAAGCTCTTGCATATTACTTGCTTCACTTTTCATACTTCACTTAAATTATCAATCACACATCTTACAATTTTATTTTTTAACTTAAAATTTATTGACCCTAAGATTGATTTTGAAGATTCTAAAATATTGAGTATAAATGATACTAATCATGCATTTCAAAAATGCATGTAGGATTTTTCAAGTACTTAAAATAAAAAAATTATCCATAGAAGAAATCTCCTCAAAAGAAGAAAAGTCAAAGAAAGAATGATTTCAAATGCTCAAATAAAGCTCAAATAAGAAGTTTTAGAAGTCTTAACAGTGGGAAAGATCATAAAAATTAAGGTAGAAGAAGCTTTCAAAAGTTGAAGATAAAAAGCCACTCATGCAGAAATATATGTAGAATTATTGAAGGCTGAGAACTTAGATGATTCAGTGAAAAACTGAGCTAGCTTAGTACTTAGTCGGCTCAGTAAAAAATTAGATCAGCTCGATCTCAAAAAATATAGAAATCTAATTTTTAAAGTCTATTTATATTGAGCTGACACAGTTAGAAATTGAGCAGACCCAGTGAAAAACTATGCCGATCCAGTGACTGTAATGGCTAGTTTTTTAGAACTTTAACTTTTTATCTATAATGACTCCTAATGGCTATTTCAAGGGCTCCAATGGTCAAAACTCATTCTCCAGTCACTTTCAAGCATATAAAAGGCTAGAGATTCAATGGAAAAAGCAAGAAAGTGATTTTAAAAAAAATCATTAGATTGAGTGAGGTTTATTGAATACCAATTGAAAAGAAAAAAAAGAGAGGAATTAGTGCACAGAATAGAGAGCTTTCAAAGAGAAATCATCTCCAACTTCATCCTCATCCTCTCAAGCTTTATTCAAGAGAAGTTGAAGCATCATTTGAGCAATCTAACAGCAACTTCTTCAAGCTTCAAAGAGTTCTAATTTCTATTTTTTATTTTATGCCAAATTCTTATATTTTTATTTTTATTTTTTTATAATTTTTTTTGAAAAAAGAAACTTGGAGATTAGGCCTGTCCAAGCCCAAAATTGGATTGTATATATTTTAGTTGGTGAGCCCATAAAACCAACTGAGTTGATAGTGAATCCGAGAAACTATCGATGTAGGGTTATGGTTGGTGAGCCCGATAAAATCAACTGGATTTGTTTATGATCCCGGATCAAAAAAAGACACTGTAATCTAGGGATTATCATGAAACTCCCAAGAAAAGCTTGGAGAGTGGACGTAGGTGCAGGGTTGCACCAAACCACTATAAATTTATTATGTTTGTGTTGTGCCTTATTTTGTTCATTTTACTTATTTTACTTACTTGAAACTAGTTTAATTCATACATAGCTTCACTCAATTTTCAATTCTATTATTACATATATTATACACAATGCAATCACTTAAATTAATCTCATTAGAAGCACATATTTGCATTAGAGTTTAATTTGGCTAAGATTTTAAAAGAATCCAATTCATCCCCCCTCTTAGATAGCCATACTTGGGCAACAAGTGGTATCAGAGCAGGTGCTATGTTATTGATTTTTGATCTAACCATCTAGAGCTAAAGATTTTGGCAACCCAAATGAAATCTTTTTTTAATGAAGGCCATTCTATTAATTATCCTCCACTATTATGTGAATCAAATTACATACATTGAAAAATTAGAATGAAAATTTTTATACAATCACATGATTATAATTTATGAAAGATTATAATCAATGGCTCATACACCCCCAAAGCATTAAAAGAGCATGATAAGAAAATGGCCCAACTTAATGCTAAGGCCATGAATATACTTTATTCCTCTTTAGATATTAATGAGTTTAATGTAATTTCTTCATGTGTTTTAGTAAACAAAATATGGAAAAAATTGGAAATGACTTATGGAAGAGCAAATCAAATAGAAGAACCAATCTCCCAAGCTGATAAGCAAGCTCATCCCAACATATGCCTCATGGCTCATGAGGATGAAAAGAAGAAAAAAAAAAGAAACAAAGGAGAAAGAAAGTAATAAATAAGGGGGAGCAAGTCAAAGAAAAGCTAAATGAGAAAGAGAAAGAAAGTACTATAAATTCTTGCCTCATGGTTAATGATAATAAGGTAAATATTAATAACTCTTTTAATTTTACTTTTAAAGAATTATATGAAGACTTCAATGATCTAATGGATGAACATAAAAAGATAAGACTTCAAAACAAAGAGCTTAGAAAATCTAATTTATCTTTGATCAAAGAGAAAAATAAAATTTTTAGTAAAAAAGAATATCTATTAAAAAATATGAAAAATATAGTCAAAGAAAAGAAAGATTTCTTAGAATAAATTGAAACTCTAACTAAGAAAAAGAAGAATATAGTAAAATCTAAAAAATCCTTAGTTAATGAAAATATTGAGCTGAAAAAGGAATATGAAAATTTAAAATTCTTCTTAGAAGAAAATAAAAATCTTCTAAAAATAAGAAAGAACTTTTGGAAGAAAATAAGAAAGTAAGAAGAGAAGTTGAGATTTTGAAACCTATAGTCGAAAGTTTTACAATTAGCTTTCAAAATCTTCAATCTATGGTAAAAACCAATGAGGCTATTTTCAATAAAGTAGAAATTGATTTTAATACTTCAAGAAAATAGCAAAATACTAAAAATATTTTTACAAGACTTCCAATGAAAGATCATACTATTAAATGTTTTAAGTGTAATCAAATTGGCCACAAAATTTTGGAGTATAATTTTAAAAGAATTGGCTAAACTTCTATTAAACAAATTTGGGTTCCAAAAGGAATCTTAAATACTAACTCCTATGGACCCAAGATGGCTTGGGTACCAAAAGTTTTGAAGTAATCTTGTAGGTTTGCCAATGATCCAATAAGTTTAAAAGAGAAAAATATCCTTACTTGGATGCCTTGGATGTCAAAGATGATGGATGATAATTGTTAGTATAATCTAAATTTTTCTCTCATCATACTATCAATGATTATTAAACTCCTTTGATTGAATGAATCCTTTGATTAATATGCATGCATATAAAATTTCTTGCTTGAAATTTTTCTTAGATATAATTAATTGATTTTGATGCTTGCAATGAATTTATATCATGATTTGAATGTGTTGATCTTAAAATCCAAATGCTCTTCTCTCCATATGATGCTATGGTTGAAATGGCTTTAACTTAAATTTCAGCAAGATATTTTAAGCCTCCTCATATTAATTTTGTAATTGATAAACTAAAATTAAAAGATGCATAATTGGATATAAATATTTTTGAATTGCTGAATATACAAATAAAATTAAATTTGACATTCCCTCATAAAATGCTAAATTATTAAAATTCTAATAAAATTAGCATGAAATATGTACTTAAAGAAAAGACATCAATTATAAAATTTAAAATTCTTGATGTATCAAGCTGCATTGCATGTTAGGTTAACCCTTAAGGATTTGAAATCCCATAGTTAGATCAACACATAGAGTCAATATCTAGATTTTTCTTACTTTAACCTAAATTGATTTTGTCCCCTAACTTGAAGAATGCCTTTATAATTGGTATCAGACAGTCTATTCTTGCTTTAAATTTTTTTTAGGCAAAATAAAAGAATGTTTTATCTTAAATCTAGTTTTGCATAGCTTATATCATATCATTTGAGATAAAATCAAAAATTTCATACCTTTTTGAACCTAATTAAATGATATTTTTAAGAAAAGAAAGATCTAAGTGTAAATAGAATATCTCTCTATGATTTATTTTGCATGATCTATTGGTATCAATTCAAATTAACTTATCAAAATAATTTGATCTAAATTTAATTGATTCATCTTTTTTGATCAAAAACTTCAATGATTGATATCACATAGATCATTATTGTCATATATTCTATTGCTTTATCTTTGACAAACTGAAAGAAATATTCTTGTATATAATCTGATTTGCATGAATATATTTTTGACATTATACTTTGAGTAAATTATAAGATTGGTATCTTTATGCTTCAAATAGATTGATACTACTTAAGAAAAGAAAGAGATATTTTTCAAAAAGAAAAATGTCAAACAAAACCTCTTTATGATTTGCTTTGAATGATTTATTCAAATTTCTGGTTTTGGAAGGATATATCTATCTTGGACTTATAAAGCTCAAAGAAACAAACAAAACCTTCTTTCAAATAGTACAAACAAGCAATTTTCAAAAACATATCATAATTTGAATCAAGGCAAAAGAAAAGTTGCTTTATCTAAAATATGAATATCCATGACTATATTCTTATTATTATAACATTTGTGATAAATTCTTGTGATATATATTTGAATAATTTACTTTAATATCAAAGTGAAGAACAGTATTTTAAAGATTATATTATTCAAATTTTAAAGCCTAAAGTTCTTATTAATTAAAATTAAGAAGTACATCTATATGGCATACTTTTGGATTTTTAGTGGATTGTTATCATTGTAAATATCTTTTGAAGTAAATGAAAAGTAAATTTTTGAAAAATTTAGTTTCTACATGAGTGAATACTATGTTTATTTGAATTGAATACATAATTTAATACTTAATTCACTCAATTGATGCTTGTTCTTTTAAAATTTTATTTAATTTTAAAATAGCTTTATTTGCAAAAGTAAGGGATAGAAAACACCAAAGATAAAATGATTACTAACTTGGTATCAATCAAATTTAAAAATCTAAGCTTAAAAATTAAATTTGTATTAATTAAGATTAATATAGTGTCAATTAATTATGCTTAACTCGAAAAAAAAGGAAGGAGAATAATTTTAAATGTTAAAATCTATTTTGCAAGAATTATAAAAAAAGGGGGGGGGGGGGCAAATATCATGTGATGAACTTTCTAATATTCAGAGGGAGAGATATTGATTAAGTTAACTAATTTAAATTTGATTGTAAATATTAATGAATTTTAATATTGATTTTAAATTTTCAATCATTTACCTTAAAACTTTCTCATTTTGAGCTTTGCTTTAATTGATTTTAGACTCTCAATCAAGTATCTTGTAGTTTTTCTATAACTATGCTTATATGTGGTTATTAAATTTGATTTACTTAATTTGAAGTAGTACCATATAAATAAATTAATTTTTATTTTCAAAAATTATTTATAAATTTAGATATTATTCATATACTAATTTGCATGAACTTGATAATTTTGGAGTTAAGTTAAATTTGAATTATATTCTTACTCCAAATAAATTAATTTTGATACATGCTTCTAATTTTAAAACTCATTTAAAAATTTAAATATAATATAGAATTTTTTATGTATATTTAGAAATTATTATAAAATTATTTTTGCTCTAATACTATCATTGATTTGCTTGATATATTTTTGATATATATCTCTTTTGAATTTAATTAATTAAATTTTTTTTAAAAAAAAGATTGAATATTAAAGTATATATTATGCTTGATTTTATGATTAAATTTTCTGAAAAGCTTTATTTCTCTTAAAGCTTAAAAGTACATATTTAAAAATTTGATTAAAAAAATCATACTCATTCAAAAAGGGGAAGAGTCTTTGATATTTGAATTCAAGCTAATTTTTGAAAGAGAAGCGATATTTTAAATATATTTTAAATTAAAAATAAGTTTTCAAAAGGGAGATGATTCATTTCACTTTAATTTGATACATCTCTTATTTGAAACACTCTTATATCTTATTGATTTTGATGATTTTTTTTAATCCTTCCCATGAGTTTTTTGATGCTGTCAAAAAAGGGGAGAGAAATGTTGAGTATATGCTTAAAGGATGAATGCTTAAGAAACTTAATAAATTTAATGCTTGAAATCTTAATACTCATTGACTTAAATTGAGATATAAATTTAAAATGATATATAAAATATGTGTAATGAATTAATTATGTATAATGAACCAAAAGATTAATTGAGAACATTTATGAAATACTCATTCATGTGTTTAATCTATACTTCATGATACATATTGATAAAATTTATTAAAATATATTATTATTTTTATTGAGCATGTACTCAAGATTTTGTCATCATCAAAAAGAAGAAGGTTATTGATCCTAAGATTAATTTTGATGATTCCAAAACATTGAGTATAAATGATATTAATCATGCATTTCAAGAATATATGTAGGACTTTTCAAGTACTTAAAATGAAGAAATTATTCATAGAAGAAATTTTCTCAAAAAAAGAAAAGTCAAAGAAATAATGATTTCAAAAGTTCAAATAAAGCTCAAACAAGAAGTTTTGAAAGCCTTAATAGTGGAAAAGACCGAAAAAATTAAGATGGAAGAAGCTCTCAAAAGTTGAAGACAAAAAGCCACTCATACAGAAATATATGCAGAATTATTGAAGGTTGAGAACTTAGATAATCTAGTAAAAAACTGAGCTGGCTCAGTACTTAGTTGGCTCAGTGGAAAACTAGATCGACTCAGTCTTAGAAAATATAGAAAGCTGATTTTTAAAGTCAATTGATACTGAGCTGACCCAGTTAAAACTAAGCTGATCCAGTAAAAAATTGAGCCGATCTAGTTAAAAACTGAGCCGACCTAGTGACTGTAATAGCTAATTTTTCAGAACTTTTTATTCACAATGACTCCTAATGGTTATTTCAAGAGATCCAACGATCAAAACTCATTCTATAGCCACTTTCAAGCATATAAAAGGCTAGAGATTCAATAGAGCAAGTAAGAAAGTGATTTAAAGAGAAAAAATTATTAGATTAAGGTTTATTGAATACCAATTAGAAAGAGAGAAAAGAGATGAATTAGTGCATAGAATAGAGAGCTTTCAAAGAGAAATCATCTCCAACTTCATCCTTATCCTCTCAAGCATTATTCGAGAAAAGTTGAAGCATCATTTAAGCAATCTAACCGCAACTTCTTTAAGTTTCAAAGAGTTTTAATTTTTATTTTCTATTTTATGCTGAATTTTTATACTTATATTTTTATTTCTTTACAAGTTTTTTTTGAAAAAAGAAACTTGAGGATTAGGTCCATCCAAGCTCCAAATTGGATTGTATAACTTTTAATTGGTGAGCCCATAAAACCAACTGGATTGATAGTGAACCCGAAAAATAATCATAGTAGGATTATAGTTAGTGAGCCCAGTAAAATCAATTGGATTTGTTTATGATCCTGGATCAAAACAAAGGCACTGTAATCTAAAGATTATAGTGGAACTTCCATGAAAAGCTTGAAAAGTGGATGTAGGTACGGGGTTGCACCGAACCACTATAAATTTGTTGTGTTTGTGTTGTGCCTTATTTTGTTCATTTTACTTGCTTTACTTACTTGAAACTAGTTTAATTCATACATAACTTTATTCAATTTTTAATTCCATTATTGCATATATCATACACAATACAATCACTTAAATTAATCTCATTAGAAGCACATATTTGCATTAGAGCTTAATTTGTCCAAGTTTTTAAAACAACCCAATTCACCCCCCTCTTGGGTAGCCATACTTGAGCAAGAAAATTTTTAAAAAAAAAACCCAACCCCCCCCCCCCCCCCCCCCCCCCCCCCCCCCACCCCCCCCCCCCCCCCCCATGCCTCCCGGGTTGCATAGCTAGGCAGCAAAATTAAATTAGTTTAGACCTAATTTGAGTTAAATGGTTTATCCCAATCCAAGTAGGACTTTGATGAAAAATCTAGTCTGACTAGATTTTAAGTTTGACTCGATCGGGCTTAATTTGGCTGCAAATATGATTCTATTTGAACCCAAATTTAAAAGAGATCTAACTTAATCAGATTAGGATGTGAGAGATCCATTTGACTGGGACTCTCCCTCCTTTTTGGTACAAAAATTGAGAGGGGCTGATGCCAACTTTTTTATGTGCATGAGAATGAGAGAGGCGCTAATAGTTGGCACCCATCCCATTATGACTCTATTTCTCTCTCTTTTCTTAATATTTATTTGATCTTATCTGATTGAGAATCAAATTAGAAATATTATTACTGGATTTTATTCTCTTTTAACATGAAAATTAGAAGAGGAGTAGGACTCCTCTTTGGCGTGTGTGTATTCCTTATTGGGCTGCTTCCTTTGTCTATTTACGTGGTGCCTCTCTTTTAGATGCCAAAAAAGGGCTTTATTCCTTTAGAATTTCCATGTCTAAAGGGAGAGAAAATTAGAGAAAATAAAGAAAAAATTCAGAGAAAGAAAGAAAAGATAAGGAAGAGAAGGGGTTCTCTTCCAGCTTGTTCTTTAAGATCCTGTGCAAAGGTGTTCATGCTGTCTTCTTCTACACTGAGATCCATTCAAATAGAAAAAATCTGAGAAAGGCTAGCACCTTGATGATTGCAAAAGCTACCCATAGAGACCAGGCACGTGTATGGCTTCAAATGGAATCTAAAAAGCTTCAAGATCCGGGTTGCATCTGATTCTTCATCTAGGTATGTTTTTAATCACTCCTTAAATCAATTTTCAGATTAATTGATCCATGTTTAGCATGCATATTAGATCCTTTATAGATGATGCTAGATTAGATAAGGGCATGCATTAAATTAAAGTTTTAATATATGCTTTTCATTATACTTTTCATGAGATGAAAAAAATTCTGCATACCAAAATTTCCTAAACCCTAATAGAAACTTCCCCAAACCCTAATTCTATTCCAGAGTGGATGGCAAGAGGGGGTTGGCCATCCAGATTTCTCACACACAACTCTTTGTGCATTGAGATATGTGGCGTTATCTAGGATTAGGCATTAGGGAGCAAGTGCAGTCCTATTGGACTCTTTGGTTCTCATCCTTTTGGCTCAAATCAAACCAACATTAATCAGACACAAACATGAGTTGAGCTAATCTAATTAGACTCTTAATATGTTGATCAAATCAAGGATTAATTGAGTCCAAGATTTAATCAAATTAGAATCCTATCTTTTTTAGTGATTAGGTCATCCAATAATCTAATTGGGTAAGACCTACTTGAATCCAATTCAATTAATCTAGATCTAATCCTCATAACTCAACCAAATTATGTTAATTAATAATCTAATTATTAATTAATCTTTTTTAATTAATTATACTAGGTTAATCATTGATCATAATGATAATTATACCCTTCAATGATTCTTAATTATTGATTAGCCACTTGATCGATTCGAAACTTCTATATGTATGATCCCATAGGTTCGAATACTAAGCTAGTAGCATAGGAATAAATTTTCTATACCAATCAAAGTGACCATCTAGCCTTGATACCCGACATCTGAATAGAGTCGAATGTAGTGAAACAACATTCATAATCTACTGGAATATGATTACCATATAATTCATCTCTTTGATCAATAATGCTCAGAAAAATAAAGTTTACTGTCAACTCTTGATTAGTTATCCTTATAGTGTCTCAACCTACTCAATCCTATGACTCCTCATAAGGATTATCCTAGCCAAGATTTTGCTAAATTGAAATATATTGAGATATTCTCTTCAATTTTATTTGGAGTAGTCAATCCCATCTTAATTCATGCACTGACTTAGCAAGTATTTGATAGTACCTAAAAATCTTTTATCACTGAATTAGAAATTCAGATAGTTTGGTACCAAAGTATAATGAGTTGCTTGCAAGTCACCATAGTGATCTCAGATTGGAGGAATACTTATACCCATGTCCCTTTGGATAATACTCTTGATAGTAGAGTACTCTAAAATAATTACGTTCAGTGCAGATCAATATCCCACTATATGCCATACTAATATCAACACACTCCTTGGTTAAGAGGACAACCAACCCATATGACATATAATAATCTATACTTGATACAAACATTGTCCTTATTATTATTGTATCATTTCATCGGGAACAAGTTTAAGAACCACACAATAAATTCTCTTTTATCACTTTTAGAAGTACTTCTAAGGACTTTTATCACAACAATGAAGTTTGATTAAGAAGATGTACAACCTTATGATGAAATAAGCCAAATAACTTTTATTAATGAATGATTCATATATATTTAAAAAATACTCTCAATCATCTACAAGCTATATGATTGGATTTAGGATACAACTCTAAACAACTCTCATTTAGACTAAAGCCAATTGGTACAGTATTGAATATCCATCTTTGATTTATGTTGCTTAAACTCCTTGACCATAAGAGCTTTAGTGAATGGGTCGGCCAAGTTTTTCTTTCCGTCGATCTTTTGAAGATCAATGTCACCTCATTCTATGATCCCCCAAACCAGATGGTAGCGACACAGAATAGGCTTTATATGCTGATGGATCTTTAGTTCTTTTGCTAGAGCTATGGCTCCAGTACTATCACTGTAGAGCAAGATTGGACCATCAATGGAGGGTGCCACTTCGAGTTTGCCTATGAACTTCCATAACCACATATCTTCTTTTACAGCATCAGATGCTACAATATATTCTACTTCACATATTGAATCAGCCATAGTGTACTGCTTAAAATTTTTCTAGAAAACCATACCATCATTCAAGGTAAAAATAAATTCCAACATACTCTTGCTATCATCACTATTTAACTGAAAGTAAAATCAGTGTATCCTACAAGTTTCATGTCAGATTCTCCATAGACCAACCATTGATCCTTAGTATTTCTCAAATACTTAAGGATAGTTTTAGCAATCTTCCAATAGTTCTCTCATGGATCATATTGGTATCTACTCACTATCCCTAAAAGTATGCCACATCTGATCTCATACATGTCATAGTGTATATTATAGAACCTACTACCAAATTATATGAAATTCTACTCATGCACTCTCTCTCTTGAGGAGTTGTCGGATAATTTTTCTTTAAGAAAAAAATTTCATGGGCTATTAGAAGATAGCCTTCCTTAAAATTTTTCATACTGAACCACTTCAGCATAGTATCTATGTACGTGGATCGAGAGAACCCAAGAAGCCTCTTAGATCTATCACTATAGATCTTCATTCCTAGGATGTAGAATGCTTCTTCCAAGTTCTTCATGGAGAACTATGATGACAACCATACCTTTATTTCTCATAATGCAGGAATGTCATTCTTGATTAATTGAATGTCATCTATATACGAAACAAGAAATATAACTACTTAACCATTTACCTATTTGTAGATACAAGATTCCTCTTCATTCTTAACGAAGCTATACGTTTTGATCATCTTATCAATATGCATGTTCCAACTCCAAAATGCTTGCTTCAATCCATAAATGGATCTTTAAAGCTTGCATATTTTAGACTCGTTTATGGATGTGAATCCTTTAGGTTGTATCATATACACTTTTTTTTCAAACTCTCGATTTAAAAAAGCTATTTTTACATCCATTTACCAGATCTCATAGTCTAGATGTATAGCTATTGCAAGCATGATTTGAAAAAAATTTAGCATTATCATAAAAGAAAATGTCTTGTTATAGTCAATACCATAATGCTGAAGGTATCCCTTGACAAACAGATAGGCTTTATAGATCTCCACCTTGCATCGATGCCTCTTTTCCTTTTGAAGACCCATTTACACCCTATGGGCTTTATCCATTCAGGTTGATCGACCAATATCCATACATCATTGACCTTCATGGACTCCATTTTAAATCTCATGGCTTCTAGCCATTTTTCAGAATCTGACCTCTGCATAGCATCCATATAGGTGATCGAATCTTTATCGTTCTCATCAAGCTCAACACGATCTTTATCCCAAACCAAGAAACCATAATATCTATCTGACTGACATGGTACTCTATCAAATCACCTTAAAGATGGCTCTACCCTAGGTTTTAGATTTGATCTTATTAAATCTAGTTCAGGTTCAGTCACTGGTGTTGGTTCTTCTACTCATCAAACTTTCTCAAGTTCAACCATAGAAGCACTAGTGTCTTCCCTAAGAAACTTCTTTTCCAAAAAGGTTGCTCTATTATTGACAAATAACTTTTATTCTTTAGCATGGTAGAAGTAATACCCTTTTATCTTTTTGGAATACACTATAAATAGATATCTATCAGACCTTGATCCAAGCTTATCTATTTTTAAACATTTGACATAAGCTGGACAATCCTAGACCATAAGGTATGAGAGTACCGGCTTATGTCTTGTCCATATTTCATATGGTATTTTTCTTAAAGATTTACTTGGAACCCTATTTAGAAGGTATCAAGCAAACTTTAGTGCATATCCCCAAAAGAAGATCGACAGACTCGCAAAGCCCATCATGGGCCAAACCATGTCCAACAAGGTTCAGTTTCTCCTTTTAGATATCCTATTCAGCTATAGCATCCCAAGAGGGGTCTATTGGGAGTGAATCTCATTCTCTTCCAGATATGTCAAAAACTCACTAGTAAGGTATTCACCTCCTCAATCTGATCAAAGAATTTTAATATTCTTACTAGTTTATTTCTCTACTTCAGTATGGAATCATTTGAATATTTCAAATGATTTAGACATATTTTATAAGATAGACATACCCATACCTGGATAGGTTGTCTGTAAATATAATGAAGTAGTCATATCCACCTCTAGTACTTGTGTTTATAGATCCATATACATCAGTATCTATGAGACCTAGAAGATCACTGGCTCTCTCACCTTTTCTAGTAAAAGATGACTTGGTCATTTTTCCAAGAAGATAGGACTCAGATGTTGGTAGTGATTCACAATCACTAACTTTGAGGATGCTCTCTTGAGCTAACCTATTTATCCCATTCTTGTTAATATGACCTAGCCTACAGTAACAAAGATAGATATTAGTGACATTAATTATTCTAGGATATTTGTTGGACATGTACACTACACTATCAAACCATGATAATAAGTAAATATCATTGTTCATTTGTCCATGCATTACAGTAATATCATTCATAATGACATCACAATGATCTTTCTTTATTAAAAATTCAAAACCATTCATGGCCAGTTAGCCTATAGAAATAATATTCAATAAGAAACTAGAACAAAAATGACAATCACTAAGATCAATGATATTTGATTTGAATACAAGCTTGATGATTCCTAAAGCTAGAATTAAAATTGATCTTCCATCTCAAACATTTAGGAATCTCTTGCTATCTCCAAATCTTCTACTGACCTGAAGACCTGAAGTCCTTGCAATAAATTATAAATATTAATAAAACTACCGGTATCCAATACTCAAGTAGTAGAATCACAAATAGAGACATTACAAGATGTTATCATATAAATACCTTGACCAGCATTAACTTGCTTCTTTCTCTTATTCGGCCTGTTTGGGTCCAGTAAGGTAATATACAAAGGACAATTCCTCTTCTAGTGCCCATGCTTCTTATAGTAGAAGTATTTTGCCTAACTTTGATTAGACTTGGGCTTCTTGGTCTGACTAGGCTAAGATGCCAAGTACTTTACACCTTCTTGTTCTTCTTCTCTTTTTCAAAGGATTGATATCCAGAAGAAGATTCTCTCACTAAATTCACTATCTCTTTTTGGAGCTGGTGATCCTTCTCAAAAGTCTATAGCAACCCCAACAACCATGGTAGTTTACCACATGCTTCATCATTCTATAATGATTGAGAAAAGGAAGATAAGATTTGGGTAATGAGCTCAGAATTGCATCCTTTTCAAGATTCTCTTACAAGAAAAACTTGACTTTGCTCCGACGCTCGATCTTTTCTATCATGTACAATACATGATCTATGATCAATGCCCCATCCTTCATCTTGGTATTGAAGATGGAATAAATAGTTTTGCATCTTTCAACATCATCACGAGTGCCAAAGAATTATTGCAATATTTGCAACATATCCTTAAACTGAGCATCCTCAAACTTGCAGCTGAATTCATTGCTTATTCCTGCTTGCATGATGCAGCGAACAATAATTCGATCATTAAGCCACTTTTGGCAAGTATCTCGGACTGTACCAAGCATGTTTGTTGTAGGCAACTCAAGTGCTAGATCTATTATCATATAAAGGATCCATTCGTACTCTAAGACAATCTTGTGCTTTTGATACCAGCTATCAAAGCTGGTTTTGTTAAATTTTCACTATCCAATAGTGATCTTAGAGATAAGGAATTGGCCATATCTAAAATGAAAATAAGAACCTTATTAGTGTTGAGAATTATATCCTAAAGCTAATTATCAACCTGTTGATGATTAAGCTTACTGATGTAAATTGTATATGATTTGTTTATGAATAAAAAAATTATTCTAGCTTTATCATCATAAGTTGTTTACATCTTCTAATAAACTCCTATATTGGGATAAAGTCCTTAGGATTGCCTGAAATTGATAAAGAAGGATTTATCATTTAGTCCTTAAATCAGTTCACGACCAAATAATGTGCTATTATAAGGATGATAGCTATATCAAGTATAGATCATTCTATTGCATATGGGTTAGTTGTCCTCTTAACCAAGAAAGTGGAGACACTAGTATGACGTATGGATAAGATGTAGAAATATATCTACATCGAACGTGATCAACTCCAGAGCATTCCACTATCAAGACTTGCTCTAAAGGGATATGGGTATAAGTATGCCTCCGATCTGAAATCACCATGGTGACTTGCAACTAACTCACTATGCCTTGATGTTGGACTACCTAAATTTTTAATTCAGTGATGAAAGATTTTTAGGCATAGTCAAGTTTTTATGAAGTCGGTGTGTGAGTCAAGATGGAATTAACCACTCCTAATTTTAGATGATGTGTTGCATTGTGTTGTAATTTAGCAAAGCCTTGGTCATGGTAGCCCTTATGAGGAATCATAAGACTGATTGCATTGAGACACATTATGGATGTATTTTTCCAAAATTGATAGTTTGACTCTGAGTCATCCTAAACACAATGGTCAAAAGGATGAATTATATGGTAACCATGTTCTAGTAGGTTTTGAATATTGCATTGCAACTATTCGACCTATTCGAACATCAAGTACCATAGCTAGATAGTCACATCAATTAGTACAGAAATTTATTCCTATGCTACTGGCTTAGATTCAAACCTATGGGGTTACACACATTAGATGTTAGAGAAAAATCATGGTACCTCACCTATACCATATTGTGAAATCCCTGATCTTCTGCATGAACCTGAGGAGACCTATGATAGATCTGATCTTTGAAGGTAGCAAACACCAGCACTAATCCCTAGGTGCTATGATGGGGTGCCTACCTCCTAGGGCTTGAGGGAGGCACCCCTCCCTCTAGGATTTCTTCAAGGAACCTTAGGGCGGTAACCCTAGAGAAGGATAAAAAGAGAGAAGAGAGGTTTGAGGGAGAAAAGATCTATATTCCACTATTCAATGAAACCCTAATACAACTTATGTATTTATACATAGCCAATAGGCCCGACCAAAAATTCTCCTAGCTAACCTGATACATGAAAGCACTTACCAAGCCCATGTACACCCATGTCTCATATGCTCTCATCCCTTGGACTTAATCTTAGTTCAAACCTTGAGTTAGCCCCCTTAAGACCTCTTAAATTAAGCCTTAAGACTCCTAGGATCAAACTAGACCCTAGCCCCAAACAAACCTCCCATGTATCTCTCCCCGTGCACTAAGCTAACCCAGTCTCAGACTGAGTTGGCTAACTTGAGATTAGGTTGGCTTACAAAAGCACTGAATCAATCTAGTTTCATACCATGCCAGCAATCCTGAACACACATCTTTTTATTTGACTTTTCCTCTGAGACATAGTCAACCCAATCTCAGACTGAGTCGATCCAATCTCTATAATTGCTTCTTCCTATAACTTTCATCTTTGGCTCTGGTTTCTTGCTCCATTTTATGTTCTTAGATCTTCGGAGCACCAACCGAGCCCCTCAAGATCCTCAATACCTGGACCTCAAGCCCATGGAGGGCTACACACTACCTCCACCCTAGAACTATTTCTGTCCTAGCCCTAAGATCACACCTATCCTAGTCTCCTAGAGCCAACAACCTGACTCCTCTCGTGGCCTCTCAAGACTTGAGAGTACTACACCAATCCTTACAATCTTCATCTTGATATGCCTAAGCCTTAGCACTAGCAATGCCCTCTTGTATGATCCTGCTATTGCTGTATGTCCTGATAGCCTCTTATGCATAGCTTGCCACAGCCATCCTTCTTCAACTGCTAAGTTTTTTTGGAGGTCTTGGGGATGACCGTCTACACTGTTGAAGACCTTAGCTTGCTCCTTTACACCACTTTTGAAATTGTAGGACCCCTTTTTCTTGGAAGCTGCACCACTTGTCCTAGACTTTCCTAAAAAATCCATAGCATTCTTGTACTAGTACTTGCTGCATATCTAGACATGATCTTCTCAAAACTATGCCGCTCCACCTGCATATGCCCCTTCACTTGGAACTCTGCATCTTTGACATTGGTGCTGGGATCTCGCTCCTCTCTCTGCACCCCTTCACTCTAAACTCGTGCCATATCTTCCTTTACCAATGAAGCCACCTCTGCCAAGTGCTCCATCTAAAATTGAAGTCCATCTGATACCACAGAAGAATCTGACTCTATTACCAAGTCACCTATGGCCAACCATCCAATGCTGCACTGCTGGGCCTATCATTGTACCTACTCCCTTCGAACCCTCTACACTCCATTGACCCTTTCAAAGCTATCTTGGATACACCGCAATCTATGGATTCCTCCAAAATCCAAGAGCTCATCCAACTTTTAAAAGTTAGTGACTAGATCCTATAAAATTCCACCCTAGCACTTCACCCTCTTCTACCCCTACACCAACCATCACTTCAATTTCACCCGGAAAAACTACAGCTCAAACCTTGTCCTATGCTCAAACCCATCTATCTCATTTCAAGACTCGACATCACCTCCTTATGTATCTGGATCCTCTCTTGTTGCACATAACCCATCCTCCACCTAAATCGTAACTCTTCTTGGTACCCTTATAGAAGAAACCTGATCCAAGATTAAGTGCCCAGCCTTGACCTATTGGGCCTTCACCATCACTGCTCCCATCTTGGATACTCTGCAACCCCATGGGCACCTCCAAAACTATAGAGGACTTCCACCTCCTCTAAACCTGCTGTGACTCTTCATGGATCAACTATCTCCATCATCCCCAAGGCTTCACAAATCCCTACTTTGGTCGAACTGCCGAATGTACCTCGACTTTCTATAATCAAAGGATGTATAGTCGCTTCTTCAGCCTCTCCTTGACTATTACCACTTGGATGAACTCTCCTCATCCATAAAACTACCCCACGTTGCCCATCTTCTTAATGAATACTATCGCCTAACCATCATACACCCTGGCCTTTCCACCAAGACTAACCAGCAAATCATGCACTCAAATCTTCCACCCGAGGAAAAAACCCTTTCAAAAAATTCTCTCATCCTCCACCTTCAATCTACTGCTCTCAGTTGGCCAAACCACAGCAAAAAATAAAGATAGATCTAAGACATATCATGGAATAGATGTGTAGACTTCTAATTTCATCCTATATGATGTCTCCTTCACTTTCACACTCTACCAGCTTTGATACCAATTATTAGAAAAAAATTATGGTACCTCACCTGTACCATGTTGCAGAACCCCTGATCCTCTACATGAACCTAAGGAGACCTACAATAGGTTTGATCTCTAAAGGTAGCAAACACCGGCACCAATTCCTAGGTGCTACGATGGGGCTTCTCCCTTCTAGGGCTTGAGAGAGGCATGCCTCCCTTTAGGGTTTCTTCAAGGAACCTTACGGTGGCAACCCTAAAGAAGGAGAGAAAGAGATAAGAGAGGTTTGAGGAAGAAAAGATCTATACTGCACTGCTCAATGAAACCCTAATACAACCTATTTATTTATACATAGCCAATAGACCAGACCAAAAACTTTTCTAGCTAATCCAATACATGAAAGAACTCATCGAGATCATGTATGCCTATATCTCATATGCTCTCATCCCTTGGTCCTAATCCTAGTCCAAATTCTAGGTTAGCACTATAAGAATTCTAACTATTAGCGATGCCTAAATGCCATCGCTAATTGTCTATCTGTCATCACTAATAACATTGCTGTTGCCAATACCATCATAAAATCTAATCTAAAAAATTCTTATCGCTAATTACCATTGTTAGCAATGACAAAATTTGCCATCACTAATATACTTATTAGCAATGGATTTTGCAATAAAAAAATTTTCTCTAATAAATTTTTAATGCTTAAATTATTTTTTGTCAAAAAATATTAGCAACGATAAATTTGTGGCTAATGCCATCACTAATAATTATTAGTAATAAAAAATACCAATGCTAATGTGGTCACTAAATTTTTATATTTTAGATCAAATAAAAAAATTTATTTAAAAAATTATTAGCTATGGGGGCTTCGTCTCTAAAGCTGTCTCTAATAGTTATTAGAAATGACATATTCTGTCTCTAATATCGTTGCTAATAGTTAATTTAGTTTTTTAAAAAATTAATAATAATAATTTTTAAAATCTATCTTAATTTCATAATACCTATTATAATTAAAATTTAAAAATAATCTAATAATCAAAAAGCATGGTAAGTCAATTAAGCGAATTAGCAATCTAATTGTTAATCGATCCTCCTGCAACATTTGAATTTGGTTAAACATCAATTGTATTAACTATTTAATCCTAGAACGATTCTTAATCATCGATCAATCATTCGATTAGATTTAGAACTCTTATGTGTATAACCCCATAGGTTCGAACCTAAGCCAGTAGCATAGAAATAAATTTTTGTACCAATCGGAGTGATCATCTAGCAATGGTATCCGACGATCAGATAGATCCAATGTATAGAACAACATCCTTAGAACCCATGCAGATATAATTTTCATATAATTCATTTCCTTGACCAAAATGCTTGTAGAACACCTCAGAGTTTAACTATCAACCCTGATTAGGTCATTCTTATTGTATTTCAAAATATCAAATCCATCTCATTGATTATCCTAGTCAAGGTTTTGCTATATTGAAATACAGTGATGCATTCTTCTCTAACTCTTAGAGTGGTCAATCCCATCTTGATCACTCACCAACTTCATAAGTACTTGACTATGCTTAAAAATCTTTCATTACTGAATTAGAAATTTAGTTAGTCCAGTATCAAAGCACAGTGAGTTGCTTGCAAGCCACTATGGTGATCTCAGATCTAAGGGACACTTATGCCTATATCCTATCAGTGCAATTCTCGACAGCAGAATGCTCTAGAGTTGGTCACATTCAGTGACGATGTATCCTTACATCTTACTTGTATGCCATACTAATGTCTCTATACTTCTTGGTAAAGAGGACAACCAACCTATATGGCATACAACAACTTATGCTCAATAAATGCTATCATCCTAATTAACAGTATATCATTTGATCGTATTTAAGAACTAATCGATAAATCCTCTCTTTATCAAAACTAAATAGTCCTAAGAACTTCATCATAATAATAGAGTTCATTATAATATATAGACTTTATGATAAAAATATTAAAATATTTATTTTATTCATTAATAAATTTATTATAATTACAAAATAGCTCAACCATCAATAGACTGATGATTGACTTTAGGACACATTTTCCACCAACTCCTACTTATCCTAAAGTCACTCAGCATAATATCTAATATCCATCTTCGACTTGTGGTCATCGAACTTCTTTATCGCTAGGGCTTTAGTGAAGGGGTTGGCTAGGTTCTTCTTTCTGTCGATCTTTTGAAGGTTGACATCACCTTGATCAACTATCTCCTAGACCAAGTACTAACGGTGCAGTATGTGCTTCATATGCTAGTGTGCTTTTGATTTCTTCATCTGAGCAATGGTACCAGTGCTGTCGCAATAGAGCAAGACCAGTCTATCAAGGGAGGATGCTACTTCGAGCTTAGTGATGAATTTTCTCAGCCATACAGCTTCCTTCATGACATTTGATGTTGTGATGTACTCCACTTCACAAACAAAGTCTACAATAGTATACTGCTTGGAACTCTTCCAGCAAATAGCTCCACCATTTAGGATAAAGATATAACTCGATATGCTTCTTCTATCATCATTGTCAGATTGAAAGCTGGAGTCAGTAAATCCCATAAGTTTTAGATCAGACTTGTCATAAACCAACGTTGGTCTTTAGTATTTCTTAATACTTAAGGATGGCTTTCACCATTTTTCAGTGGTTCTCTCCTGGATCAAATTGATATCTACTCAATACTCCTAGTAAGTATACCACATCTAGTCTTGTATATGTCATGGCATACAAGATAGATTTCTCTACCAAAGCATATGGGATTCTAGTCATATGCTCTCTCTCTTTAGGAGTTATTGGAAAATCCTTCTTAGAGAGAGAAATTTTATAGTCCATCAGAAGATAGCCCTTTTCGGAATTCTTAATGCTGAAACTCTTCAACATAATTTCTATATACATGGACTGGGATAATCCAAGCATCCTCTTAGATCTATCTCTATATATCTTCATTCCTAGAATATAGGATGCTTCATCCAAGTCCTTCATGGAGAACAGAGATGATAACCAAACTTTTATTTCTTGCAGTGCAGGGATGTCATTTCCAAGCAAGAGAATTTCATTCACGTACAAGATAAAAAATACCACTACTAGATCATTTGCCTATTTGTAAATGGCTCTTCTCCATTCTTAACAAAGCCATACAATTTGTTCATCTTATCAAAATGCATATTTCAACTCTGAGATGCTTGCTTCAATCCATAAATAGATTTCTAAAACTTGCACACGTTGTACTCATATGTGGATGTAAATCCTTCAGGTTGTATCATATATGCCTGTTCGGTTAGATCTCCATTCAGAAAAGCTATCTTCACATCCATCTGCCAGATTTTATAATCTAGATGGGTAGCTATCAGAAGCATTATTCGAATAGATTTGAGCATTATCATAGGAGAGAACATCTCGTCATAGTCAATAACATAATATTGACAATACACCTTAGCAACCAGATGTGCTTTATAGGTCTCCACGTTCCCGTCTGTGCCCCTCTTCCTTTTGAAGACCCATTTACACCTATGGGTTTAACTCCTTCGAGTGGGTCAACTAATGCCCATACATCATTGATCTTCATGGACTCCATCTCGGATTTCATGACCTCAAGCCATTTCTCAGAATCTGGTCTCTGCATTGCATCCATATAGATGATCGAATTCTCATCATTTTCATCAAGTTTGATGGGATCACCATTTTGGATCAAGAAATCATAGTATCTGACTAGTTGACATGGCTCTATCGGATCACCCTAATAGCGTAGGTATATTGGGCTCCAGATTTGATCTAATCAAATCCAATTTAGATTCAGCTACTGGTATTGGTCTTTCTACCTGTTGAACTATTAGATCCTGGTACCTCTTTGATACCAATTATTGGAGAGAAGAAGAACAAAGTAAATGGCCAGCACATAAGGCTTAAAGTTAGAATAAGAAAGAGAAAAGTAGAGAGTTTTAGAAATAAAAGCTTAATTATATTCCACTCTATTGTAAAGATACAATACCTGGATTTATATATCCTAAAATTTTTGCTATACCACATGAACCCTAGTAAACTCAAATCTCAGCTAAAAAACTCTCCTAGGCTAAACCAATACATGAAAGTACTCACCGAGCCCATGTACATATGTCTCACATGCTCTTATCCCTTGGATCTGAACCTGACCCATACATGAGTTAGCCACCTTAAGATCTTATTGGTCCAGGCCTTAAGACCCTAGGATAAAAGCCTATCCTATATCCTAACCGAAAACTCCGTCCAATTCTATTTGCCACCATCGAGCCAGCTCTATCAGAAGCCGAGCTAGCTTAGTTGCGTCTTGTCCAAATCCTATCTTTTATCTTCTTAAGATAGCAGGCTCGACTGCACTCTGAGCCAGCTCAATCTCAGCCCAAGCTAGCTCGACTGTGTATTCGAGCCAGCTCCCCTATGTGTCTGTCCTTTATCTTGATTGATTCTTCTCCTGGCTTTGATCCTTTACTCCATCTTATATCTCAAGTCTCCGGAGCACCTACCAAGTCTCCTCAAGATCATCATACCTGAACCTCGAGTTCTATGCAGAGCTACACGCCGCCTTCACCTAGGATAACTCCTATCCTAGCCCTAGGACTCACACCCATCCTAGTCTTCCAAAGCAAACACCCTAGCTCCTCCTATGGCCTCCTAAGGCTTGGGAGCACCACATCAAATCCTATAATCTCCACCTTCATGCGCCCAAGCCTTGGCACACCTGGCAATGTTCCACTACATGAACCTATAGTTGATGCACGTCCTGATAGCTAGTTATGCACACCTTGCCACTGCCATTCTTCTTTAGCTGCTGAGCTCTCTTTGAGGCCTTTGGGATGACCACCTCCACCGCTGAAGACCTTGGCTTACTTTTCTACACCACCTTTGGAGTTATAAGCATCCTTCTACTTGGTAGCCACATCAACTATCCTAGACTTTTCTGAAGAATTTATAGCAATCCTATGTTGGTGCCTGCTGCATACCCTAACATGGTTTCCTCAGAACTTTGCCTATCCTCCCGCATGTGCTACTCCATCTGGAACTATGCATCTTCAGCAATGGTGCTAGGATATTGATCCTTCTGCACTCCTCCGCTCTGAACTCATGTCGTAACTCTCTTCATCTATGAAGCCACCTTTGCCTTGTGCTCTACCTAAAACCAAAGTCTCCCTAATGCCATAAAAGCCGACTCTGTAATCGAGTCCTTAGAGGACAATCACTCAATGCTGCACTATTGAGCCTACCGTTGTGCCTCGGACACCGTTGCTATCCATTCGGACCCTCCGCACTCTATAAATCTATTCGAAACCATCTCAGATACACTACACCCTGTAGGCTCCTCTAAGACTATGAAGAGCTCATCCGACTCTTCACTTGTAATGACTAAACTGATGGAATCTAAGTTTTCTCCTCTCTTGCACTTCTTCCAAAGTGGGCATTCTAGCTTAAAATACCCTACTTCACCACACTTAAAGTATCTCTTGGACTCCTTGCTGCCTCTTTGCTGACTCTTCTTCTTCTCTTACCTATGCCTCTCTGAAACCACGAGACCCTCCTAGAAGACCTCCCTCTTCATCATCCATTTCTACTACTCATTAGACCTTAGCACTGATACGATCTCCTCTTATACTAGCATCTCCTTACCATATAGTAATGTCATCACCAACGGATCAAAGCTCTCGGGTAGCGAACGTAGTAGTAAGAAACTTTTATCCTCCTCTTCGAGATCTACCCTAATGTTGAGCAAATCCATACTCATCTGGTCAAACTGCTGAATATGCCCTGCAACATCCTCGCACTCTTATATCCGAAGACTGTATAGTTGCTTTTTCAGCATCAACTTGCTGTACATGTTCTTTCCCATGTATATCTGGCGTAACCTCGATCATAAACCTTCGGATGTTTTCTCCTCCAACATGCCATACATCACCTCATCTACTAGACAAGCCCTAATCTTGGCACATGCCCTTTTCTCCAAGGACACCTACTCCTTGTCTGTCATCTCCTTTGGCTTATCTTTCAAGGCCGAATCCAATCTCATCTAAACTAGCAGATCCTCCATCCTAACCTTCCACATCATGATTTTTTTTTTCCATTAAACTTCTCAAATCCTACCTTCAACCCATTGTTCTCCATGATCGCACAAATCAAAAATAGCAAAATGGTGGATCTAAAAAAATATCTTGACTAGGGATGGTGGATAGCAATCCTGTGATCTCTTTCTTCCTCACAAAGCCTAAAAAAAACCTTTAGATCAGAACCTCACTGCTGATCTCTACTGAAATATGATCTTCTTCCTCCTTCACACTCAACCAGGCTATGATACCACTTGTTGGATCCTGGTACCTCTCTGATACCAATTATTGGAGAGAAGAAGAACAAAGTAGATGGCCGACACTTAGGGCTTAAAGTTAGAACCAGAGAGAGAATAGTAGAGTTTTTAAGGAGAAAAGCTCAATTGTATTCCACTCTATTGTAAATATACAATATCTGGGTTTATATATCCTAGAATTTCTACTACACGATATGAATCTTAATAAACCCAAACCCCAGCTAAAAAGCTCTTCTAGGCTAACCCAATACATGAAAGCACTCATCAAGCCCATGTACATATGTCTCACATGCTCTCATTCCCTGGATTTGAACTCAATCTATACATGAGTTAACACCCTTAAGACCTTATTGGTCCAGGCCTTAAGATCCTAGGATAAAAGCCTATCCTAGATCCAAACAGAAAACCCCATCTAGTTCTATTCGCTACTATCGAGTGGGCTCTATCAGGAGCTGAGCTGGCTTGGTTGTATCTCATTCAAATTTTATCTTCTATCTATCTGAGATAACTAGCTCGACTGCACTCCGAGTCAGCTCAATCTCATTTCCAACCGGCTCGACTGCATACTTGAGCTAGCTTGCTTGTGTGTCAATCCCTTATCTTGGCTGATTCTTCTCCTGGCTTTGATTCTTTGCTCCATCTTGTGTTCTAGGTCTTTGAAGTACCTACCAAGCTCTCTTAAGATCCTCACACCTGAATCTTGAATCTCATGTAGGGCTACACACTACCTACACTTAGAATAACTCCTATCCTAGTCCTAAGACTTACACCCATTCTAGTCTCCCAGAGCCAACACCCTGGCTCCTCCTATGGCCTCCCAAGGCTTGGAAGTACCACATCAAATCCTAAATAAACTTTATCAAGTTCAACCTCAGAGGCAATAGTTCTTTCATAAAGAAACTTCTTTTCTAAAAAGATTATTGCCTTAAGGCTGATGAATACCTTTTGTTTATCAGCATGGTAGAAAATATATCCTTTGATCTCTTTTGGGTATCCTATAAATGTGCACTTGTCAGACCTAGGTTCAAGTTTATCTATGATTAATCATTTTACATAAGCTAGGCATCCCCAAACCTAAAGTGTGAGAGTGCTGGCTTATGTCCTATCCATATCTCATATGGAGTTTTAATTACAGACTTACTTGGAACCTTATTTAACAGATAGTAAGTCGATTCGAGTGCATATCTCTAGAAGAATATTAGCAAGCTAGCAAAATCTATAATGGATCAGACCATGTCCAACAGAGTTTGATTCCTTCTTTCAGACATACCATTATGCTATGGTGTTCCTGGAGGAGTCTATTGGAAGAGAATTCCATTATCTCCTAGATATGTGAGAAACTCATCAAAAAAGTATTCTCCTCTTCAATCAGATGGAAGAGTTTTAATACTCTTTCAAGTTTTTTTCTACTTTACTTCAAAATTATTTGAATATTTCAAATGAATATGACTTATATTGCATCAGATAGATATATCCATACCTAGATAAATCATTTATGAAAGTAATGAAGTAGAGATATTTACCTCTAGCACTAGTGCTCGTAGGTCTACATATATCAGTATGTACTAGACATAAGAGCTCAGTGGCTCTCTTACCTTTTCTAGTAAAAGGTGACTTGATCATTTTTCTAAGAAGACAAGATTCATAGGTTGGAAGTGATTCATAATTACTGACTTCGAGAATTTTCTATTGAGTCAACCTATTTATCCTATTCTTATTGATGTGACCTAGCATACAGTGCCATAAGTAGATATCAGACATATTATCTAATCTAGGATGCTTGTCAGTGGAATAGACTATACTAATAAGTTGTGATAGCATGTATACATTATTATTCAAATATCCAAAGAATATAGTAACATCATTCATAATGACATTACAATTTTCTTTTTATTTTATAATTATCTTTGGCCAGAAGACCTATAGAAATGACATTCAAAAAAAAACTAGAACAAAAGTGACAATCATTAAGAACAATAGTATGAGACTCGAATATAAGTTTCAAGATTTCTAATGCTAGAACTGGAACTGGTCTTCCATCTCCAATGTTTAGGAACCTCTCATCTTGCTCGAATCTCCTACTGACCTACAACTCCTACAATAAATTACAAATATGGCAAGGGCTATCGGTATCCAATACGTAGTCAGTTATATCATAAATAGAAAAATTGCAAGGAGTTATCATATAAATATCGTGCCCAATAATAGCTTGCTTCTTTCTTGACCTATTTAGATCCAAGGAGGCAATGTACTAAGGATAGTTCATCTTCCAATGCTCCCGCTTCTTGCAAAAGAAGCATTCAGCTTGACTCTTATCAAGCTTTATCTTCTTGATTTGGTTCTGCATAGATGTCCCAGCCTGAACTTGCACCTTCTTAGAATTCTTCTTCTTATTCTTCTTTTCTTTCTTAAAGAATTGAGAACCAGAAGATGAATCTCCCACTAAGTTCACTGACTCCTTGTGAAGCTGGTCATCCTTCTCAAAGTTTTGAAGTAACCCCAGTAACCCATGGTAGTTAACTTTAGACTTTGTTATTCTATAATGAGTAAGGAATGGGAGATAAGACTAGGACTGCAAGTTTAGTATTGCATCTTTCCCTAATTGCTCATGCAAGAAAAAGCTAAGCTTGCTCAAATGCTCCATCAGCTCGATCATGTATAATACATGATCAGTGACTGAAGCTCCATCCCTCATCTTGGCATTGAAGATGGCACAACTAGTTTTATACCGCTTAACATCATCGGGTGTGCCAAAAGACTCTTTCAACACTTGAAGCATGTCTTTTGGCTGAGCTATCTCGAACTTGCAACTAAACTCATCGCGCATAGCCGCCAGCATAATACAGTGCATCATGGTTCGATCATTGAGCCACTTCTGATAAGTGTCTCTAACTGATCTACGTGCATTTGCAGCTGACTCCTTAGGTGCTAGATCTATCAACACATACAAGATTTATTCATGCTCCAGAACAATCTTCAACTTAAGTACCAGGTACAAAAGTTGGATCCCACCAACTTAGCATTATCTGACAATGATCAGAGAAAAAAGGAAGTGGCCATATCTGCACAAAAAAAATCAAAATCTAATTAGTAATTGATTCATTAAATCTAAAGATTTAGACTTTAATCAAAAGGTTCTTCCACTATTTTATTCAAATTGGTAGCCTCTACCTTCAATTCGAGGAATTATCTTAATTCCTTAGTAGATACTAGAATCCACATAGACTACACACAAGTCCAACTTTAATCTAAAGATTCTCCCACTATTTTATTCAAATTGATAGCTTCTACCTTCAATTTTAGGAATTACCCTAATTCCTTAGTGGCTACTAGAATCCACATGGACTACACACAAGCACAATTTTGGTTGGTCAACTCATGTATATTTAAGGATAGGTTCATAACCTATTATTTTTTTAAATAATTTTTAGTAATTTAATTTTATCCCAGTCCCTAATCAGTAGGCTTTGGCCTCCACTAAAAAGATCTGATTAGGTCCAACCATTAACATGACCATACTTGATCCATCTAACTAATGAATGATTAAGCTCAACTTTAGTTGGTCAACCTACCCACCATTTAGAAAGACGTGACCAAGAAGTCATATTATGAATGATAATTTTACTAGCCGATAAGCACCAGGCCTTTAGGCCTCCAACGATTATCCAACTAATGGACTCATTATCATCTACTTAATGGAAGGCTATGATCTAGTTATCATCATAACTATTTCATTTTTAAGGATCTAATAATTTTAAAGGATTTAATTGATTTGATTTAAGGAAGGAAGAAGGTTAGATGAACTAGCTTGTTATCCTCTTCCTACTAGCTTCACCAAGTCAGATTAAGGGAGACCATTAATAAGCTAGTCTAGGAGCACCTAAATTAGTCATACTAATTTACCTAGCTGACTTAGGTCAACTCAAATTATCAAGTGATCTGATCAAAACATAATTTCACCAAGAAGGCTAGGTAAGTGAGAACGGTGGGAGGGTCTGCCAAAGCTTATCTTAGACACCATCAGAAATGGTCAGGTAAGCGGGCTGCCAATTAAAAATCAGCAGTCTAAATTATTAGACTTATCTTAGACACCAACTGATTAATTAGTTTCGATTGGATCAATCTAACAGTTCATGCTAGACTGCATAGCTAAGAATCAAGTCCATTTTGGTTCTCATTAAAGATATGGACTTGACTAACTATAATTATTGTAATTGATCTAAAGAATTCTTAACCTAATCTAAGATAACTATTGGTTAAATTTAGTCAGTTCTCTAATTAAGTCCATTCTTTAATCTAACCTTAGGTCTAATCCAATTAATGAACCTAATCCATTAACCCATTGTATTATGATTTGTATCTTAGGATCTTCAATTCACAATCCTAAATCCTAATCAAAATAACTCTTAATTCTTAATTAAGTTTTGGACTGAGGATTGGGGTTCGATATTTTAAAAATTATTTTTATATTTGTAAAATATTTTTACAACATGGTTGCATGTTTGATTTATAATCAATATGCAAATAAAATAAATATGGAATTACTTTAGATCTAATCTAAATATGTTCATGTAATTAAAATTATTTCAATTCTAACTAGTCATAAATCACTTTAGATCAAATTTAACATATTTATACTAATAAAAATTATATTAAAATATTTTTAATCAGATCATAAAATTTTTTAGATCTAATCTAAAATCTTATGATCAGGATTTTAGATCAGCATGTACTAAGACAATCTCTCCACTATAAAGGGTAAACCTTATAGTAGGATAATCTTATAATCAGTCCGTGCAATCTAAAATATTTATTTTTAGATTTAAATAAATTCAAATCTAATAAATCATAAATTGATCTAGATCATATCTAATGAATTTATGATTTATCTTAGATCTACACAAACTAGGATAACCTCTCTACTGTAAGGGATAAATCTTGCAGCAGGATAACCTTATAATCAGTTTGTATGATTTATGTTTTTAATTTCATATTTAAATCATAGATTATAATTCAGATCTAATCTAAAAATAATCTAAACATGCATCACAAATCATGTAATAAAAAACCTGCTCCGATACCAACTAAAGGAAATAGATCTAGGATTTTAGGGTTAGATTTTAAAACTTTTTCAAAAGCATGCAGTGGAGATGAATTAATCATATTAATTCATAAATAATATAAGAAAATCCCTAGATCTAGGATCCTATTACATAATTTAAGCATCTAATTAAATTAAAAATTAAAAGATTAGAAAAATACATGTTGATCATATTAACAACAAACTTTACTAGATCAAATCTAGACATGTATTAAGGAGATCAAATCATCCTTACCGTTGTAAGTTAGACTCTCTAGCTTATTGATCCGGGGCTGAGGTTGATGCTTCGAGCTGTACATATGTTCGACCTCTACAAGATATCCACATGAGCTCTCAATCTTTGATTAGAAGTCCAATGGCTGAAAATCAACATAGTATGCTGTTAGATGTATGCCCTAGAAGCCAGATTGACTATCACTTATAATACACTTCTAAGAATAATTTTATAATTTTGATTATAAATTAATAAATAAATTATTTTTTATCATAGTGTGTATTTAAAAGTATCTGTGATACATCCTTTGAGTTAATGATAATGACAATTCATATTTTCAAGAGTTGAAAATTTAAGACATGAATTTTCATAATTAACTCATAAACTGCTTCCGACCATACGATCATCATGAGGATGGTGATCGATTCAAAAGATTGGTGTACGATCACTTTCTTAGGATAGACGTATCTTGAATCTATGGTGTGGAGACATCGGAGCGAGAGTATAGGTACTCGTTAGAGAATAAGGGCACTGAGTGTGACCATCTCGAGTAGTCATAAGAAAGTCTACCTTTTCGTCGATGACTGACTCGATGCTGCAGCGGTATTTCTGGTTCTTTGATCTGAGGTGCATCAGTAGTTCACCTTAAGGGTGTTATAGTTTGATTACACCATAACTCGATCTTCTAGCCATTCAGAATCCTGAGATGTATGTTGGCTATAGCATGTTCATTGTAGGAATTAGATTGCACCAATAGGAGATCTATCTACCTCAGTAGATGAGGAGTAGCCTTATGATAATCATGAGATTGAGTCCATAAGCCCATGGCCATAGCAGAGTGAAGATGATAGAAAAAGTTTCTATTAGGATTTCACATTGGACACGAATCGAATGATTAATTCATATGATGGATATTGGGTTTGATGAGTTCATCTTAACCCTAATCCTGTCGGAGCTCAAGATAGAAGAATCCAATCACATAGATAACTATATCAAGAGGTTCACTTTTAGTTCTGATGGATTGCTATCATATACTGCTAGGTGTCACTAGTAGATTTTGGGAGCAATTAGGATGATTTTGATGATCAATCATTCTAATTGTATGAATCAGAAAAGTTTTGGTCCATCAAAAGGTTTTTTGATGATGTCGATGATGGAGATCATGATATGTCTCATTACCACATAGAATTAAATCTAACTAGATCATACAAATAAAGATTTGGGTCTGGATGTCATCAGTTGAGCTAAGCTAGGTTGATTGATTTGGATTAGATCCAATCAGGTTTAAGGTAATCATGCTAGCACATGATTGAGCCAAACTTTCTCCTTCTGAAATCTTTCTGATTCATCACAACCAAGTCAAATTTAATTTGACTCACTCTTATATTTAGAATGGATTTATTTTCATCTGACTAGAATATGTCTAGGTCAGATTAATTATAGAAATTAAATCCATTCATAGTCAAATTGAACTAGGGTCAAAAGTTGACCTGTTTGAGAGAATTGAGGGTCACCTGATTAGATGCTTTTAAAAAATTTTATAAAAATTATTTTGATTTATTTTTTGGAGATGTAATAGAGCATGAGTTGTGCATTGAGTGTACCAAATTTTGTAATTTTTGAAGGTATCTAGACTGAGTTATGATATAGTTTGATTTGGTTCAAACTCTTGAGGAAAGAGTCCTAGGCGCAGTGGACTCTTCCTTATCTACTCATGCCGACACCTTTTGGAATTATTTTTGGTAAAAAAAAATAGATGAGATCTGATGGTTTTTTGTGGACAATAAGTTCTATAGTCATAATGATAAAATAAATAAGTTATTTTAGTCAAAAGAGACTCTAAGTAGGCATTGGACATAAAAGCCTTTCTCATGTCAAAGTGCATTCAACGCAAGAAATAATTTTCCATACCCAATGTCTACCATCCCTGATATCCCATGCTCCCTTTATCCTCTCCCTTCTTCTCTTCTACAATCCTAAAAAGTTAGACACAAATCTGAGAAGAAGGTCCAAGGTTTTTGGCACAATATTCAGGATCTATGCGATGGTGTTCGACGGACGGGCTACCTTCAGAAATAGTTTTGAAGGTTCTTTGGATCAGATCCAGATGTGATTTTTAGAGAAAAGGTTCATGAGGAGAAGATGTTCAGATCCTATCTGAGTGGATACTGGTAGAGGCTAGGTGCATGTGTGGCTCCTTCCAGAATCTCAAGAATCAATAGGATCATTATAGGATAATTAGATTATCCAATCAAGTACTTTAAATTAAATTTGATTTATTTTTAATTTTTAATTTTTGATATTAGATCACCATGATTAGACCTGAGAACTCTTAGATCTAATCAGATCATTAAAAATTTTTAGAAAAATTTTTCTTAGATCTGAACAGATTTGCACGATCCTGTGGCAAAAAACAACATTTTTCTTTTATATGCTAGTACTGTGCTGATCCTTCTTCGATGGTCGATCTGGGTCTTCCTTCTTTGAATCTTGGACTCTCCAACTTTTAGAAGGAAGGAAGAAGACTTGTGAATCAAAGACACCTCTAAAAAACTCACAAAAGATGGAGAAAAAAATCTAGAGGAAAACCATAGAATAAGACCCTTTTTCTTTCTTATTTCTCTCACCAAGACACTTGAGATTGTGTCTTCTCAAAACCCCATGCCCAAGCCTGATTGTGCCCAGCCTTTCCTACACCTCAAGCACTCTCTCAAGGTTTTGGAATCTTAAAAAAAATGAGAGCAAAAGACCCTTTAAATAGAGAGTTAGGGAATAATACTTGTCTAGGTCAAATACCTAGCAAGGAATGTCCAAAAAGGCAAGACAAGGGGTGCCCAACACTTGGGCGCCCCCTCCTTTTCTACTGTGGACCACCCTTGAATTGTTACACAAAACTCTTCTATTTCACCAAAAATTTTAGAGAAAAGAAATAGGGTTGTGGGCAGCATAAAAAAGGGAGGAGTTTTAGTTACTTAAAATTCTATCTCATAGAATTTAAATCAAAACCAACTCCCTGTTTGACTTGGTCCACAACCAATTTTCATGTCAGAAAGAAGGGGAGCAAAGGGGGCATGCATGAAGGCTTGGGCATGGAGAGTTTTCTCACCAAAATTCTTAAGAAATAGGGTGAGGAGATTGGGACTAAGGTGGCGTAAGGATAGAGAGTCCTAGTATGACTAGGACTCCTATTTTGACTTAGTCCAATATGTTCTATTAACCAAATTAAATCAAAATAAATCTAACCCAATTAGAATAGATCTTAATCCAACTAATAGTCTAATTAAATTAGATTAAATTAGATTTAATGCTAATTTAATTTTTAATCAAATTAGAGATTAGGTTGATATAAGTCATAATTAAACTAGGACTCACTCTTCCTTGCAATTGGCTTATCCAATAAACCAATTGGACTTGATCCAATCAAGTCCAAATCAAATCTAATTAAATTATATTTAATTAAATTTAATCTCAGCCCTTTGAATTAATTAAATTAAGCTAATTAGTAATTCAATTGCTAATCGATCCTCCTGTAATATTTGAATTAGGTTAAACATCAATCATATTGATTGTTTAACCCTAGAATGAATCTCAATCATCGATCAACCATCCAATCAAATCGAGAACTCTTATGTGTATAACCCCATAGGTTTGAACCTAAGCCATTAGCATAGAAATAAATTTTTATACCAATTAAAGTGATCATCTAATAATGGTACCCGACGGTCGGATAGGTCGAATGTGTAGAACAACATCCTTAGAACCCATGTGGATATAGTTTTTATATAATTCATCCCCTTGATCAAAATGCTCATAGGACATCTCAAAGTTTAACTATCAATCCTAATTAGGTCATTCTTATTGTATTTCAAAATATCAAATCCATCTTATGGATTACCCTGGTCAAGATTTTGCTATATAGAAATATAGTGATGCATTCTTCTCCAACTCTTGGAGTGGTCAATACCATCCTGATCACTCACCGATTTTGTGAATACTTGACTATACTCAAAAATCTTTCATTACTGAATTAGAAATTCAATAAGTCTGATACTAAAGCACAGTGAGTTGCTTGCAAGCCACTGTGGTGATCTCAGGTCTAATGAATACTTACACCAATATCCCATCAGAGTAATTTTCGATAGCAAAATGCTCTAAAGTTGGTTATGTTCAATGATGATGTATCCTTATATCTCACTTGTATGCTATACCAGTATCTCTATACTCCTTAGTTAATAGGACAATCAATCTGTATGGCATACAATGACCTATGCTTTATAAACGCTATCATCCTAACTAATAGTGTATCATTTGGTCGTGAATTATTTAAGGACTAATCGATAAATCTTCTCTTTATCGAAGCTAAATAGTCCTAAGAACTTCATCACAATAATGTAGTTTATTAGAAGATATAGACTTTATGATGAAAATGCTAAAATATTTATTTTATTTATTAATAAATCAATTATAATTAGAAAGTAGCTCAACTATCAATAAGCTAATGATTAGCTTTGGAACATATTTTCTAACACTGTGAGGATGCCGAAGGATATCGAGATGGTGGAGGGTCGAAACTATAGCTGAATCCTATGACCCAGCTTCTACTCCCCCCCGGTGGCACTGAGCCATCACTTAAGGTCAAGGGAGGTTGAGAAGTTGGGTCGTCACCGTACCTCTCAACAATGTATATTGCATAATGCATCTACATAGTTAAGAAATATATTACTTGTAATATAAAAATTAGATCATATCATAACTTAATTATTAAATAAAGTTTGAAGTTCTTACCACGATCCATCATGACGTAGAATCTAAGTAGTCACCGATCCTCCTAGACTGGTGTGTGGCCTGCCACAATTATAGCTGGTCTGGTGGATGACCCAGCTACCTTTCCTACAATAAGTAAATAATAAAATTAAATTAATTAAAATATACATATAAGAGTTTTTATAACTCTACTGAAGAGCTTTGATATTGATTTTTTATAAGTCTATTGGCCATAATATGTGTGCTAACCGAGCTGCCCGTATATCTGATCGGAGGCCTGATTCTACCAAACCCTTTATCGCTTATCGAAGTACTCCTCACTACTCCATTGGTTGCAAAGGACCTACCATATGTCCGTCCACATCTAGTAATCCATGAAGGATCTCCAGTCTAATGGTGATCGAGAATCGGAGTATTGGATGACGGACTACTTGAGGCTATAGAGGCCATCTCGGAGCCTCCATATGGCCATCTCCTTGACGACCTGACGGCCAGCCTCTTTATCCTAGAGAATCTCGAATCAGTAGTAGTCCTGCAAGATAGAAGCAAGCATATATTTATATGTAATTAAAATACCAACATATTGAAAATTTATAAATTAAACTATTTTTGATATACAAAAAATATTCCCTAGGCTACATCATGTGCTATAAATGGTCAGTTGAAAAACTCATTCACCAGCCCTGGCATCAAGTGTTAGATGATGCTGGTAACCACACGAGATACTCTAGACTCTCTAAACATGCTACAAAATTAATTTTCAATAATAAATATTAACTCTAGAATTGCTAAATTAGAAATATATTAATTAAAGTTGTGGTACTTATGAGCAGCTCTGAATGTGGATGTGCTGTCTATCCTTCGATCAAGTCGGAGGTGCCGCAAGCCGGGCAGATCCTTGACCACGACTCTGTGTCTGTGGGTTGGGTTGGTCCTTAACCATGCCTCTGTGTTTGGAGCCTATCGCTACTGCATATGCCTATGGGGTCGCTGGTGATCCCCTATCATCCGGTATGAGATGTGTGAAATTATGCAAGCTGGCTGCATGATCACTCTCTCCTCGAGAGCTCTGTCTTTGATTGGAATGGCTTCGACCTCTAGAAGATATGATGTATAATATCTGAAAATAAAAATAAAAATCAAAGCAAGCAGATGACCTAAAAATTGGTTCAAACAAAATATATATCTATCAAAATATAACAAGACGATCAAAATTTAACTCACATATAACAAAGATTATTAGTGAGCATCTGTAATATATCAGCAGTCCAATGTTTCTTGTCCAACATTACATGATAATGTGTTGGTTTGTTGATCTTCTGATTTAAGTATTGTTTGATCTCATCTAGTAGTACATGAAAATATGAAGAAGGCTCAGATCTGTCATTAAAAAATAAAGCATTGCGCATTCCTCTGCATCTTTAACCATGAGATGGCTACAAGCAATTATCTATGATATAACAGACCATCCAAGCTTGCCCTACATTACATGTTCTTCTCCACCAAAGTACAGTGAGATAGCTGCAATGTAACAAACCATCCAAGCTTGACCATATAATAAAAAGAATAGAATGCATCACCTCTATTTAGGTGCATCTCGCATAGGCAGTCATCATAGCCTCTATCTCCGAGCCCCCAGTCGCCTCCTCAAGCTACAAACCAAAAAAATAAATAGAATTAAAAATTAAAATAATAACTTAAAAATAAAATTTGGTAAGACAGTATTACAAACATCAATCTGAGACGTGCCCTACACGCTCCAATCTCAGCATGCAGAGTGCTCGGTACTTGTAGGGGATCGAGATGTGGGAGAAAATTGCAAAGGCACCTTCGGAGGCTCTACTTGTCCAATATGTTTACTGATGTGCAAGAGCTTAATGGTGATTGGCTTAAGCAGATGATTAATACATTTGGTGGATCTAATTATTAGTGAAAGTCCATGTAATAATCTTTTAGATAGCAACCGTCATAGTCATGATAGACTATAGGGGTTGCTATAGTTATAGCCTTGCTTAGCCTCTAGGAGGGAGCAACCTTATAGAGGGTAAGCATGACTATAACTATAGCAACCCTATCCATCATGACTATAATAGTTGCAATCTAAAGGATAATTACATGGACATCCATCAATAACCAGATCAAATTCACCATATGTGTTAATCATCTGCTCGAGCCAATCACCGTTAAGCTCTTGCACATCAGTAAACATCTTGGACAAATGCAGCCTCCAAAGCCCTTGCAATTATCTCCCATGTCTCGATCCCTATACAAGTACCGAGCACTCTACATGCCGAGACCAGAGTGCATATGGCATGTCTCAGGCCGGTGTTTACAATGCTGCTCGAACCGTCCCTTGGTTCAAGTGCACTGCATGCCAAGATCGAAGTGCATAGGGCACACCTTGGCCTCATATTTGTAGCCTAAGCCTTCCCTTCGTTCGAGCCCTCTGCATGCCTAGATCGGAACGTTCTTGCATGTCTCGGACCGATATTTGCTATGCTACTCGAACTATTCCTCAGTTTGAGCATGCTGCATGCCAAGACTGGAGCGTGTAGGACATGTTTCGAGTTGATGTTTGCAATGTTGCCTGACCTTCCCTCAATTTGAGTGTGCTGCATGTCAAGATCGAAGTGCATAAGGTACGTCTCAACCTTGTACTTACAGCCCGAACCTTCCTTCAGTTTGAGCCCTTTGCATGCCAAGACAGTAACGTGAAGGACATGTCTCGAGCTAGTGTTTGCAATGCTACTCGAACCTTTCCTCTGTTCAAGTGCACTGCATGCCAAGATCGAAGTATGCAGGACACGTCTTGGCCTCATATTTGTAGCCCGAACCTTTCCTTGGTTCAAGCCCTCTACATGTCGAGACTGAAACGTGTAGGGCATGTCTCAAACCGGTGTTTGCAATGCTGCCTGAACCTTCTCTTGACTTGAGCATGGTGCATGCCAAGATCGGAGCATGCAGGGCACGTCTCGGATCGATGTTTGCAATGTTGCCTAAACCTTTTCTCAGTTTGAGCATGCTGCATGGCAAGACTGAAGCATGCAAGGCATGTCTCGACCTCATTTTTGTAACCCGAACCTTCTCTCGGTTCGAGCACTCTCATTATCGGGACCCAAATCTCATACAAATTAATATATATTTAAAATAATTTTTAATATCTAATTATGCTTAATTAATATAATTTAAATAAAAAATATTTTTTATTGATGGTATTAGCTATCATTAATACCGTCACTAATAAATTGAAGAAGGCTACCGTATAGGACTGAGGCATGGGCTGGTATGCAGAAATTGAGGCCCGAGGAGGCACAGGCGAGCAGGGACTGAGGCTTAGGGATGCGGCCATGAATGGGAGCTCGAAAAGATTGGAACCTTGCACCTGGGAGATCGAGGAGTAGGGAGGCGATTGGGGGTTCGGGGAGGCGATTGGAGGTTCAGTGAGATGGGCCAAGTGCAGCCAGAGGGAGACGGCCAGAGGATAGAGGGGGTGGTGGGTGAATCGAAGGGTTGGAGATTCAGAGAAGGAGGCAGGAGATGGGGAGGGAAGAGAGGGGGTGACGGGTGAACCAAAGGGCCAGAGGTTCTGGGGGATAGGAGGTGTTGATAGTTCAGAGAAGGAGGAGGAGGTAGATGGGGGGAGGCGGTCTGGGGGAGAGAGGGGTGGGGGGGAATAGAATGGTGGGGGAGGGGAGGGTGGTGGGGGAATCGAACGATCGAAGGTTTGAGGAGGTAGGAGGCGATCGGAGGTTCGAGGAAGAAGGTAGGAGGTGGTCGGGGGGAGAGAGGGGGTGGCTGGAGGGTGGGATGGAGGAAAATGAGGGGGCAATGAATGGTGGCATGGGGAAAAATGAGGGCACACGGTGTAGTGGGCGAAATCGAGGCAGGAAGATTATTAGCAATAGTAGATTCCATTGCTAATAATCATTTATCATCGCTAATATATAAAAAAATATTAGCGATGGTAGATTCCATCGATAATAATTTTTATGTTGCTAATAATTATACACTAAAAATAATATTTTTATATTATTAGCGAGAGTACTCATGCTGTGCTAATACAATTTTCCTTTCATTAATTTTTCTTTTGTCCTCCTAAGTCATTTTTTGGATGGTTAAAAATTAATATTTGATTTTATTAAATTTTTTGACTTAATTAAATAATAAAATAAGTTTTAATTGATTTAAATTAGATTTAATTTATTTAGGCTTATCTTAATTTGATGCTGATTGAATTTTAATATTTCAAGTAAAATTTGGATTCAAAGTCTAATTGAATTTGATTGACATAATTTTGAATTAAATTCAAATCAAATTTGAATTTGATTTAAATCAAATCTAAATTAAAAATTATTTTTTTATAACTAATTTAAATTATATTAAATTTAATTAGACTTGACTTAATTTGAATGTAATTAGATTTTACAATCTAATTAGGACTTGGATTCAAAGTCTAATTGAATTAGGTTAGACAGAATATTTTGAATTAGATTTGAATCAAGTTCCAATTGCATTTGGATCGAAACTAAATTGAAAATTATTTTTTTCTAATTGATTAAAATTAGATTAAATTTAATTAGGCTTGACTTAATATGAAGATAATTGGATTTTACTATCCATGTAAGGCTTGGATTTTAAAGTCTAATTGAATTAGGATTGATAGGTTTTCTAATTAGATTCGAATTGGGTTTGAATTGGATTTGAGTTGAATCTAAGTTGAAAGTCATTTTCTCCTAATTGATTTAAATCAACTTTAATTTGATTAATTTTGACCTAATTTAAGATCAATTGGGCTTTATAATCTATGTAGGATTTGGATTCGAAGCCTAATTAAATTAAGTTTGATAAGATTTCGAATTAGATTCGAATCTAGTTTGAATTCAATTCGAATCAAATCTAAATTAAAAATTATTTTTTCTTAATTGATTTAAATTAGATTAAATTTAATTAGACTTGACTTATTTTGAAGGTAATTAGATTTTACTATCCAAGTAGGAGTTGAATTAAAAGTCTAATTGAATTAGTATTGATAGGTGTTAGTGCGGAAATCTGTGAGGATACTGGAGGCAGTTGGAGGTAGGAAGATGAGGCCACCAACGGGACCTATAAAATAAAAATCCAGATTGGAGGTGGGTGGCTTTGACAAGACCCTCCAACACTAAAATTAATTTTTGGCCAACTAAAATGGAGTGCTCAGAAAATAAAGAGGCAGAGTAACGAGAAGGAGAAGAGAGCTTAGAGAAAAATATATTTGGATGGTTTCTTTTATAGATGGAGCATATAACAAACTGATAGTAATAGTCATAACCATCTAGTAGTGGGCCGTTCAGTCCACATGGAGTTTGTTATGGAGGATGAGTTATCATTTGTCATGACTTGCAGGCATTTGAGATCCATTTGTTAGAGTTCGGACGTAGGTCAAAGACTTTCATGTATACAGCAAACTTGTTACCAATCGAGGTCGGTGGGGGCAATGTTTAGTGGCTTCAAAGAGTTCAAAAGCTTCCTGAGTCGCGTGCAGGTAGGCACCTCCTAAATTGGAATCTGAAGTTCTGTACTCTATCCTTCGTGGAGCGGTTGTCATGATTCAATTATTTGACGAGGTCCTTTTAGAGGGCTCCAGCTGATAGGCGTAACTTGGACTAAGTAGGTCCATGACTAGCTGAGAGAAGCTCATCCTAAAAGACATTCGAATGGAAGGACTTCAGCTAAAGAAAGCATGACTGAAAGGAGTGTATCTGGAAGGAGTCTACATGGAAGGAGCGCTGCCAGGAGGAGCATGATTGGAGAGTTCATCTGGAAGGAGCACAACTAGAAAGAGTTCATCCGAAAGAAGCATGACTGGAGGAGTTTATCCGAAAGAAGCATGATTGAAGGAGTTCGTCTGGAAGGAATGTGACTGGAGGAGTTCATCTGGGAGGAGCACAACTAGAAAGAGTTCATTTGAAAGAAGCATGACTGGAGGAGTTCGTCGGAAAGAAGCATGACTGAAGGAGTTTGTCCGAAAGAAGCATGACTGGAATGAGTGCTGTCGGGAGGAGCGCATTGTCCACAATTTGGGACTTCAACTATCTTTGAAGCTCATTACTAATCTAGGTTGGGATGATTGAACTTTGATCCTATCATTCATTCTAAGTCAAAAAGCAAGGTTAATCAAATAATAGTTTTCCTTCATTGTTCAAGGTCGTCTGGCCGGGTTTTAATGTTCTTTTTGCAAACTCCAGGGTATGGACTTGTTGAGAGGATCGGCAAGTTACTTATGCATGAGAGGCGACGGCTAAGGACTTCGGCTAGGGTTATTTTATCCCTAATACTTATCTTCCTACTCTCGGGTTTGAATTTCGAATGGAGTACTAAAAAATTGCTGTGGCAAAAGTCCTTTTCTAGACCCCGCTCTCGGGGAGTGAGAGCACTTGACTTTTTTGGATTGGTGCCGAAGCTTCTTAATACATGAACGACCCAGAAAGACACATCCCTTTTAAAAACTCATCTAGCATGGAGCTCTATATACGGCATGATAAATGTCCTATTAGGCATCAGAGATAAGCATGATGGATGGGACACACAGCAGGCCAAAACTGACGGAGGACGATCTATAATCATAACCGCCTCAAGCTCCTTGGGATATTTAAGCTCACCTTCTTCCTCCAGGGCTTCACATCGCCTGAGTTCTTCTCATTCTTCCTCCAATTTCCATCTCCCTCCCACTCGAGAGTTTTGGCTTCCTCCATGATTTTCTCCGATCCCAGGCACCTTCCCATTTGACTTCTATCATGCCCATTGCCTCCTCACTCTTCCCAATCGACTTAGGTTAGTTCCACAATCTTTCCTTCGATTGTTTCTATGTCTTCTGCATCTTATTCTTTTAGTTTCTTCAAAGAGGTTTTGTGCTTTATTTTTCTTGATTTTTAAGAGTTTTTTTAAGTTCAGTTTGATCCATATGTCCATCGAGGAATCTTGATCGACTTGTTCCTAGAGTCCGGCTTACTCAACCTTGATGGATTCTAGTCCTAAGAAAATCGAGCTTGTAGAAGCACCCCATCCACTTTTCATTTTTGATACTTGTTGAAAAAATCACCTTGAATTCTTCTAAAATAAGCTCATAGTGAGGTCTAGGATGATGAATAGAGTCCAACGAGCCTAAGAATAGGCCAAACAGAGTCCAGACGAAGAAGATATATATGAAAGAAATTTGGAGCGGGGTAGCTGGCCTTGGGCCCATCAAAGGGGCCCACAAGCGGCGTTGGACGGTGGTGGTGCAGCCTAAACTAGTCGTGTGCAGTGGTGCTGGGCCAGCCATGCATTGGGCTAGCTAGGTGCACGAGCACATGTGGGGGGCGCGTGCGGGCCACATAGAAGCGGGTCGAGCCCATGCAGTGGAGCGCAGTCCATGGTGGACTACCGACTCACGAGCGCCCACATGGACCTCCCAACCTATTTTTAGGCTATTTCGCATGGTCCACAGCACTATTTCATGGACTAATATCAATCCAACGGCTCTGGTTTGAGTCGATCATGATTGGATGGTTGGGATTTGATCTGGCTTTGATAAGGCATGATGGAGCACTATTTTGCATGATCCAACGGCTAGGAGAGCTCCTCGTCATGATCTGATGGTTTGAGATTAAGTCGAGCTAATCTAGAACTACTGGTGCATAATTCGATGGTCCAGGAGGGAGTCGATCATGATCGAACGGTCCAGGATCAATCTCGAGTGTGTTTAGGATTGGATTTCCTTCTCGAATACTATTTTTTGAGTTTTTGGAGTCTATATAACTGTAATTAACGAACCATTTATTGCGTTGAAAAGCTGGCAACATCTTAAAAGTGCTGAGAGACTTCTTGAGAGATTTTTTAGAGTTTTTATGAAGATTTGGAGCTTTTTATTAAGAGACTCTTGTACAAAGATTGAGTGGTAAGTTTCTCTTGTATTGTTTGATTTTTTCTCTCATGATGAAGCTTTGCATGCCTCATGGAGGCGAGTCCTTAGACTGATCTACATACTTAATTACTTTCTTATTTTATTTTCTTCTTTCTTTCTATTATAATACACTAGTACTAGATCCTTAACAAGTAGTATTAGAGTAGCTGATATCCTAATAGATTAGTATCAGAGTTAGATAGTACCAAAGCACATATAATAGTGGATAGAGATTGAAGAATATGAAGAAGATAAGTGCAATCAAGATGGAGATCAACAGATTTGATGGAAAGAATAATTTCTCCTTATGATAAGCAAGGGTAAAGAATGTCCTCATCCAACATAGGTTGATCTACTTTCTCTTGAACGACTTGATGCCAGCTACGATGGAGGTAAAAAATTGGAAGCAAATCCAGATGCAGACGATGAGCACAATCTACTTGTACCAAGTGAATGATGTGGTAATCCATGTACTTGGCGAGACTTCCTTGATAGTACTGTGGTCGAAGCTCGAAGAGTTGTACATGACGAAGTCGCTCACCAACATACTATTTCTTTAGAGGTAGTTATATCACCTATGGATGGATGAAGGCCAAAGCGTGCGAGAGCATCTATCCAACTTTTAGAAGATCCTCACCAACCTCCTCAGCATTGGCAAAAACATTAAGAAGAAAATGATGGCATTGGTCTTGCTAGCATCACTCCTCCTTCGTATGAGTCCTTGGTGACTGCTCTTCTAGTAAAAAAGAGCACCATCAAGATAGATGAGATCACTATAGTGATACTCTAGAATGAGACACTCATGAGGGAGAATCTAGCTTCAAGCTTAGATGGTAGCAGCTCAGCTTTGACAGTTTCTGGAGAAGCAGGAGGTAGTAGATGGAGCGAAAGAGGATCACGAGGAGGATGATCTAGCTCCAAGATGAGAGACCAAAGCAAGATCAGATGCTATAATTATGATGAGTTGGGACATCAAGTCAAGGATTGCCCATAACTCAAGGATCAAATGAAGGCTACTATGGCAGTGGCCAGTAGCGATATAGAATGCAGTGATGATGTCCTTCTAATTACTGATGAGGTATCTACTTCTTCCTCCTAGGGGATTATGGATTCTGCTTATTTTCATCATGTATGTTGTAGAGAGGAGATATTTTACTCCCTAGAGATCGGTGATGGTACTGTGTTCCTACCAGACAGATCGAGCTATGAGATTAAAGGCAGTGGGATGGTCAGCATAAACCTCCATGATGGAATAATGAAGAAGATGGGTGAGGTCCGATACATATCCAGCTTTAAGAAAAATCTAATCTCACTGAGTAGACTAGATTCAGCCGACTTCAGATGGAAAGATGATGGAGGAATCCTAAAGATCATGTGTGGCAATAGGATGGTGCTAAGAGGAAGAAAGTATGGAGCACATTATCTCATGTCAGCGGGCCAAGTGTGAGGTGGAGCTCCAGGCAGAGATGGATCGGGCATAGGACGAGAGACTCGAGAGGATGACATGCAACATCGTAGAATGAAGTTCTTATTACCGCAGGAGGCTGCCCCAAGTAGGTCTCAGGTCAGGAAGATCACAGTGGTCGATAGAGGTGGGATCGAGCAGCTTGGCTCAACTCTCATGTTTGCCCATCCATGATCAGCAGGTGTGCCCCAAGGCATGGGGCTAGATGGATCACAGACTCTTAGAGATAGTGAAGTTGAATATCAAGTTAAGATAGAGATTGTTGAGAAAAGCACCTTAAATTCTCTCATAATAAATCTACAATGAGGTTTAGGATGACAAATGGAGTCTAACGTGTCCAAGAATAGCCCAAACAGAGTTCAGACAAAGAAGATACACGCAAAAAAAGTTTGGAGTGGGATAGCCAGCCTTGGGCCCATCGGAGGGGCCCATAGGTGGCATCGAATGGCAGTGGTGCAGCCCAAACCAGCCGCATGCGATGGTGCTAGGCCAGCTGCTCACTGGGCTAGCCCCACATGCGCGGGCAACGTGGAAGCAGGCCATGCGGTTGCCCAGCCCACGTGATGGAGCACAGTTTATGGTGGACCACTGGCTCACGAGCGCCTATGTGGACCTCCCAACCCATTTTCAGGCTATTTCATGCAATCCACGGCACTATTCCATGGATCAATCATGATCCGATAGCTCTAGTTCTAGCCGGTCACAATCGAATGATTGAGATTTGATCTGGCTTTGATAAGGCATGATGGAGTGCTATTTTGCCCAATTCAATGGTTACAAGAGCTCCTAGTCATGATCTAATGATTCAAGATTGATCCAAGTTGATCTAGGACTGTTAGTGCATGATTCGATGGCCCAAGAGAGAGTTGATCATGATCGAACAGTCTAGGATCGATCTCGAGTGTATTTAGGATTGGATTTCCTGTTGGAATATTATTTTTTAAATTTTTAGAGTCTATATAACTCCAATTGATGAACCATTAGTTATGTTAGAAAGCTGATGATGTCTTGGAGTGTTGAAAGGCTTCTTAAGAGGTAAATTTTTGTGAGGGTTTGGAGCTTCTTATTGAGAGACTCTTGTACAAGAATTGAGTGATAAGTTTCTCTTGTATTATTTAGTTTCTCTCTCCTAGTGAAGCTTTGCATGCCTCATGGAGAAGAGCTCTTAGGTTGATCCACGTACTTGATTACTTTCTTATTTTATATTTTTTCTTTCTTTCTATCATAATACACCGGTATTAGATCCTTAATAAGTGATATCAGAGTAGCTGATATCCCAACAATACCATCCCTTGCAAACTTCATCATGAAGACCTTTCTCTAATAAGGATCTTATATGGGATCTCTTTCGAATATAAACTCAAACATCATGGACCTAACGATCGAGCTTGCTCCCCCCTAATGATGGTTTTTGCTAGTATATAGAAGCTCTTCGTGCTAGACTAAGACTTCCTCTCCCTCCTTTTGTAGTCGCTCTTTTCCACTTTTTAAATATTTTTCTTACTTCCATGGTCCCAAATTCTTTTAGGTTTTCTTTCCCTCTACATTTCAACCGAAGTTTGCCCAACCATCTCCTTATTCCATAGTTATTACATCTTCAAGCACCATCCAACTGCCAATGATTTATGGTACCTGTCCCCTCAGGCTGATAAAAAGGGGTTGCTTAAAAGTACCCTTCTTCCATTCATGACTGGAATAAAAGTTCTTCTTTGTCTCTTGTCCATCTCTTAGTTTAGAATTTCTTCCTTGGGGATGGCTGAGGGATTCAGTTCGTCGGGTTCTGAGCTTGGAAAAGAACAATCCTAACTCTACCAACAAGCTTAAGAATTATCGAGCCTCCATTCTGCCCAAGCTTCTGGAATGCCAGACCTTATTCAATCTAGGCCTGAGTCCTCTCAATCCAAATGGTATACTTTTTGATTTCACAAGTTACTTTCTAGTTCCCTTTTTTAATTGTAAATCTTTTCTTGTTATAGAAATAGATGCGGTCGTGCTTCAGTAGCTATCCAAGGGCCTTCAAGCCCATAAGAGAAAAGGTGCTGTGCCCGCTGAGCCTTCAGAAAAGGTGAGGGTTGGTGCCTCAAGCTCCACCGCACCCGCCAATGATGTCGCTGCCCCTGAAATCATGACCACCTCTGAGGCTGCAGCTCCTTCAACGTCCTTGAGCCCCCCGGATGAAGTCCCCACCTTGAAACTCCCTACTAAGAGGGTGATGGAGGTGGAGAAGAAGAAGAAGAAACTGGTTGCCATGAAAATTTGATGTAGGGTCGCTGCTAGGAGATTTAATGGTTCGGACGAGGACCTAGGGGAGAACCCCTTCAATAATAAAGACATCATCAAGAAGCTGATCGATGGGTGTACGCTACCTAAGGTCGTAGAAATGATTGTTGAGGCCGACCCCCAGCAGCGCATCTAGGATTCTCTAGGGTCTTTTCTTGAGGTAAGTTGACTCGTCTCTCTTTTTTCTTCATCCCTTCATTAGCTTATCCATTATCTCTTCGCTGACACAAGTCACTTGGTCATTTTTATAGATAGCGCACTAGTTGATTACCAATATCAAGATAATGAACCGCACGAAGTCGGAGGCCATGAAAGCTGATGAAGATCATCAAGCCGAAGTCGCACGCCTCCTTGAGTAGAAAGCTAAGGTCAATTATCTCCTCAAAGAGAGATCGATCAAGGTTGATTGCCTCCTCAAAGAGAGATTGATCGACGTTGAAGGCCTCCACCAGACTGCACGAGATGCCAAATAGGCTTTGGCAAGGGTGAAGGAGGAGCTGGCATTCGAGGTTGAGAAGAGGAGAAAGATAGAAGCTAAAATGGCATAGAAGGAGTAGCGAGCTTTGGATCGGATTATGGAGGCCAAGGTCCAGGCTATGGAGGAGTTCAAGGCCTTCACTGAAATGAGAAACATAAAGGTCGAGTTCGCCCAGCTATGCTTCATCAAAGGGTTTGAACTCTACCAGAAGAATGTGGCCGATAAATTCCCTAAGCTCGACCTTAGCTTCTTGGATGAAGGAGCTTCTGATGATGAGATTGGGTCTTCCACTACTGTTACCGACCCCCGACCAGCTGGGCCTTCATTTGCTACTTCTCCTATTGCAACTATCCCTTCCCTGGCAAAGAGCCAACTGCACCGAACTCCTTTGCTATTCCTTCAAAGGTCTGAGGCCTCTTATTTTTGTATTCCTTCTTTTCATTTGTTTCCTTTCTTGTACTTAAAAAATATTTTGAATTAATATTTTTTTTTTATGTTTAGCTATGGTATGGTTGTATTTTAGAATGTCCATAGTGAAGATAAACATGATTCACCTCCTCCCGTTGATGCCACATCATTACCTCAAGGCCTTCCTCTAAGATCTATCATTAAGGATCTGAAAAGAAAAGTTCATCAAACTAAGAAAAAATTAAAGAAAGTGGAGGACGAGCTTCAGAGGTTGAAGAAGTGCTATTCGGAAGCCAAAGTTGAAGTCACCCACCTTTGGTAGGTCCACAAAAAGGATGCCATAGACTATATCAATAACAAGTGCCATTTGGTTGAAGAACTCGAATGGGTGAAGAAGCTCGATAGTAAGAAGGCTTGGATTTTGACTGCCTCTAGAAGTTGAGCTGAAGGCCGCACAAGAGAGGATTCAAATACTTGAAGAAAGTTCAGCATGGTCCACCAATCGGCCTAAGTACGGTTGGGATTGGTCGAAAAGGTTCTCCAAATTACAGGGCTAGTTACAAGTAGCTGAAGACTCATATAATGATTATAGGTGAGGTTGGTGTGGTCAAGTTGTGACCTTCAATATAAACTTCGAAAGGCTGATGGCGAGATCGTTCGACTTTAGCAACAATTATCAGATAAAGTTCAAGCTGGCTTGAGCAAAGACTCATAGGAGATTCTTTCTTTGAGAGGCACTCTAAAGAGTCTGTCCATAGTGCATGAAAAAAATAAAGCCAAGCTGCATGACTTGAAGATTCAAATGTACCAAAAGGACATCGTGAAGGATGCCGAAGCCGAATCTGTAGTTCTACAAAAAAGACTAAAGGAGATGGAGGAGTCATCAAGCAAATGGGAGAGGACGCTGAGAAAGATTTTGATGGCTAGACTTAAGGAGGAGGTTGAAGGTCTAAAACTCTTCCTTGTGATGGCTGGAGTTAGCAATCCAAAGTTCGATCCCAAATAGGACTTCGTCTCTTTTTTTCGTAACTAGTCTTGCTGACCTTCCCATGTATTGAATCTTTTATTTTAATGAAAACACTATTTTGATTGCTTCATCATAGTCGTATGCTCGTGTAGTTTTTCAATCTCTCTCTCCCTCCTCTTTTTTGTATTTGCAATTGTAGAGCTGCCCTTCAAGAATAGTTGTAGTTTGTCGCATCATATGTACTCTTTGATGATGATAGCCCTTGGGTATGTTTTTCTTTAGTTTGTGTAATTGGGTCTTCGCATCTTTCATGTCTGGATGAGGTCCCATCCTATTTGTGGTTGATCACGACTTTCTCTTGGATGAAATCATCCTTCCTTCTTGAATATTAGAAATTTTTTCTTATGTTGGAATAAGATTCTCCTCCTATTTTTGATGAAGTTGTGAAAGGGCCATTGAAAGGGCCTCTCCTCATGTCCCCCAGTCAGGATGAGGTCCTCCTCCTATTTTTGATAGGATTGGCCTTTACTTTTAGTACGATGAGGTTCTTCTCCTATTCCTAATAAAATTATTGGAGCATAAAAGAATCATTAAAATGGCCTCTCCCCATGTTTTCCTATCAGGATGAGATCCTCCTCCTATTCTTGATAGGGTTAGCCTTTACCTTTGTTAGAATAAGATCCTCCTCCTATCCCTCATAAAGTTATTGGAGCACAAAAAGACCGCCTCTCTCCTCCTCCTATTTTAAATAATCGAATATCTTCAACCACATCAGGATGAGGTTCTCCTCCTATTCCTAACATGATTGATCTTTATCCTTATTAGGACAAAGTTCTCCTTCTATTCCTAATAAGGTCAGCGAGGCATGAAAAGACCGTTGAAAGGGCCTGTCTCATTTGACCCATGTCAAAATGAGGTCCTCCTCCTATTCCTAAAATGGTTGGCTTTTATCTTTGTCAGGACGAGATCCTCCTCCTATCCCTAATAAAATTATTAGGACATAAAAGGGTCGTTGAAAGAATCTCTCTCCTCCTATCTTAAACAACCAGAGGTCTTCATTCATATCAAGATGAGGTTCTTCTCCTATTTCTGACATGGTTGGCCTTTATCCTTATTAGGATGAGATTCTTCTTTTGTTCATAACAAGATTAACGGGGCACGAAAGGGCCATTGAAAGAGCTTCTCTCCTTTGACCCATGTTAGGATGAGGTCCTCCTCTTGTTCTTGATATGATTGATCTTTACCTTTGTTAGGATGAGGTCCTTCTATCCCTAACAAAGTTATTGGAGCACAAAAGGGCCATTGAAAGGGCCTCTCTCCTCCTATCTTAAATAACCAGAGGTCTTTATCTGTATCTGGATAAGGTTCTCCTCCTATTCCTAACATGATTGATCTTTATCCTTGTTAGGATGATGTTCTCCTCCTATTCTTAACAAGATCAGTGAGGCATGAAAGTGCCGTTGAAAGGGCCTCTCCCCTTTGATCTACGTCAGGATGAGGTTCTTCTTCTATTCCTGACATGGTTGGCCTTTACCTTTGTTTGGGTGATGTCCTCCTCTCATCCCTAACAAAGTTATTGGAGCACAAAAGGGCCGTTGAAAAGACTTCTCCCCTCCTATTCTAAATAACTAGAGGTCTTCTTCTTCGTTCGAGGATGGAGCTCAGTTAAGTTATTTCCTATCATAATATAGTTTTACACCAAGGAACAATAACATTAAAATAAGAAAATTTTATTGAAGCAAAATTATTGATAATACATTTGCAAGCTCTCTTAGGTAATATGTTCCCGATTGGATGACTTCTATTATCTCAGAGGGGCCTTCCCAATTCGTGGTGAGCTTTTCTTGATTTTGAGGTTGTGAAATATCTAATTGCAGAAGCACCAGATCTCCTACTCTAAATGTCTTGCTTCTAACCCTAGAGTTGTAGTAGCTTGCTACTTTCTACTTGTAGGGTGCCATTCAGATTTAAGCCTTCACTCGCTTTTCTTCCAATAGATCGAGATTTGTCCTGAGATTCTATGAGTTATTCTACTCACTAAAAGTTTTAACTCGCACTGAAGAAAGTTCAAGCTCAACTGGGATGACTACCTCTATCCCAAAAGCCAATGCAAAAGGAATTTCTCTAGTTGGCAATCTTTGAGTAGTTCTGTAAGCACAGAGCATGTGATAAAGTTCATCCACCTAGGTTTCTTTTGCTCTTTCAGGCCTGGCCTTTATCAAAGTTTTGTTAGTTACTTCAGCCTCACCATTCACATGTGGATGAGCCATGGATGTAAAGTGGTGAGAAATATTCAAGTTTTCATAGAATTTAGTAAATTTTGCTCCTACAAACTGACATCCATTATCAGTGATTAATGTCCATAGTTGACCAAATCTATAAACTATTGACTTTCAGATAAAGTCATGCTCTTTGGCTTCAGTGATCTTCACTAGAGGTTCGGCCTCAACCCACTTAGTGAAATAATCTAGGGCCACCAGCAGGAACTTTCGTTGTCTAGGCATCATGAGAAAAGGCCCAAGTATGTCCATCCCCCATTGTGCAAATGGCCAAGGAGCACTTAATTGTGTGAGCTATAAAGCTGGCTGTCTTTGAACGTTTGCATTTATCTAACACCTGTCGCACTTTCTTACATAATCCATTGCATCTTTGTGCATTGTTGGCCAATAGTATCCCTGCTGAAGCAATTTATATGATAAGGATCTTGCCCTCAGATGATTGTCATATATTCTTCCAAGAACTTCTCTCAAGGCATAATCGCTTCAGAAGGTTAGAGATATTTTAGGAGCAGTAAGAAGTACAACCTCTTGTACAACTTATTTTTGTGTAAAACATAATGGAAAACCTGATTTCTTAACTTTCGAGCTTCTTTATGGTCTCTATGAAGAACACCATCTTTAAGATAAGAGATCAACAGATTGATCCAGTCGGGCTCATGATCGACTTTCATTATTGCCTGACGTTCTTCAGAACTCAGGTGCTGTAAGACTTCAAAGAGGACTTCTTTTAGCAGTTCATTTAGGGCTAAGGTGGCTAACTTAGAAAGAAGGTCAACTCTAGTATTTTTTGTCCCGAGGATCTATTAGATATTAAAACTAACAAAGGCCAAACTTAAACTGTTCACCCTTTCTAGATATTTCTTCACGCTTTTTTCTTGAGCTTTAATGGTGTTACTAGCTTGCCCTAGCACTAGTTAAGAATCATTATAAACCTTCAAATGTTTGGCTTTCAATTCTTTGTCTATCTTCAGCCCTAAAATCAGAGCTTCATATTCAGCTCTATTATTAGTGGTAGGAAACTCAAAGCGCCAAGAATATTCGGTCATGATCCCTTCCAGATTAATTAGAATTAAGCCTGCACCCACTTCAGAAGCATTGGTTGAACCATCAATATATAATACCCAAGAGCTTTAGGGAGATCATTCTTTTCTTCAGGGAAGCCTAGGATATGAACTTCTTCAAGCTCTGGTTTAGCTGTATTCGGGATAGTGCATTCCACCATAAAATCAACTAGTATTTGAGCTTTAATGGATGGCCGAGGTTGAAAATGAATGTCAAATTTGGTTAACTCGATCGCCCACTTTGCTATTCTCCTGGAGGTGTCAGGTCGGTAAAGAGCTACCTTGATGGATTGATCAGTAAGGAGAGTAATTGTATGCCCCTAAAAATAAGGTTGGAGCTTCCTGATTGTAATCAACAAGGCATAAGTTAGTTTTTCTAATTTGGTGTACCATGTTTCTGCATCTCTGAGGACTCTGCTTATGTAGTAGATCAGCTTTTGAACTTTTACTTCTTCTCTGACTAGGATGGCTCCAGTTGCTATTAGAGACATGGCAAGGTATAAGAGTAGCTCTTCTCCGGGTTCGGGCATGGCTAGGAGCGGAGGCGAACTAAGATAGTTCTTTAATTCTCCAAAGGCTTGCTAGCACTCAAGAGTCTAGTTGAAGTTCTTGGGCAGTTTGAGCACTTGAAAGAAGGGTATGCAATGCTCCATCGATCTTAAAACAAAGTGATTTAGGGATGCTACCTTGCATGTGAGGCACTAAACTTCTTTTATTATTTTTAGGGCAGTCATCTCTTGGATGGCTTTAATCTTTTCTGAGTTGGCTTCAATATCGCACCTCGACACCATGAATCTCAAGAACTTTTCCGAGGTTACTCCAAAAGCACATTTTATAGGGTTCAACTTTATTTTATACTTTCGAAGAGTGGTGAAGGTCTTTTCAAGATCTACAATGTAATTTAGTGAGGATCGACTTTTAACTAGCATGTCATCTACATAAACCTCCATATTGCAGTCGATCTATTCTTTGAAGATCTTATTCATGAGGCACTGATAGGTTGCACCTACATTCTTAAGCCCAAAGGGCATAACCCTATAACAGTAAAGACCGTGATTAGTAATAAAAGCAGTCTTCTCCTCATCCTCTTGTGCCATCTAGATTTGATTGTAGCCGAAAAAGACATCCATGAAGGCGAGGAGTTCATGGCCTAAAGTTGCATCCACTAGTTGGTCAATCCTGAGCAGGGGATAGCTATCTTTTGGGTAAGCTGTGTTCAAGTCTGTGAAGTCTATGCACATCCTTCACTTGCCATTTGCTTTTGTTAACAAGAATGATATTTGTGATCCAATCTGAATAAAGAACTTTTCGAATGAATCCTGCCTTGAGGAACTTGTTGACCTCATCCATTATAGTCTTCTGCCTCTTTGATGCAAAACTATGCTTTTTCTGCTTTATTGGCCGACGTTTAAGGTCCATCACATAGATGATGTTCCATTACTTCCATATGAATCCTGGGCATGTCTGCAGGCACCCAAGCGAAGACATCAGCATTCCTTTGCAAAAAGGTGATGAGTTGCTTTTTGACTTCTTTTTTCATATTCGAGCTGATCTTTACAGTGTGTTCCTTATTCCCATCATTCAAAGGAACCTCCTCTAGGTCATTGATGGGTTTCTCTCTTTCTTCAGATAAGTCATCGTGGGGTCAAGTCTATCCACCGGGCGAAGATCGACTTGTCTTCCTCCTTGTAAGGCAATATTATAATAGTGTTGAGCTTGTGCCTGATCTCCTCTGACCTCCCCAACTCTATGCCTCATCGGGAACTTCATTTTTAGATAGTAAGTCGAAATCACAATCTGAAGTGCATTCAAACTAGGTCAGCCAAGGATCGCATTGTAGACAGAAGGGGCTTTGACTACTAAAAAATTGACTTGAGCTCTAGATTGCTTTGGATACCAACCTACGATCATGGGCAATGTTATTATTCCTTTCACTGGCACTGCATCATTCGTGAATCCTACTAATGGAGAATCCATCAGGCCCATCCTACTATCAGATATGGACATTTTAGGAAAAGCATCATAAAATAAAATATCAGCAGAGCTTTCATTATCAATTAAAATACAGCATATATTATAATCACCAATATTTAAAGTAACTACAACTGCGTCATTATGCGGAAACTAAACTCCCTAAGCATCTTCTCCGGTGAAGGTGATGGGTTCTTCAGTCCACTGCTTCTTTGCTAGCTTTGCCAACTTACTGGCTTCCTTCCATCGATGTCCCCCAGTAATAGTATTGATGATTCCAAGAGGAGGTCGATCTCCTTATGGTTCATCCCTCCGAGATGGTATGGGCTATGGTGGGGCTCTTGGATGATCTTCTCTTCTCTCTAGCCAGTGCTTGATAAACTGATCCAACCAACCTATTCTGATCAATACCTCGATCTTAACCTAGAGCTAGATAGATTCTTCAGTATCGTGACCATGGTCATGAAGATAGAGGCAATACTTGCTGGGGTTGCATTTGGTCGGATGAGTCCGCATCCTCTCCGATCCTGACAATTGCTTTCTTATCTCCATCAGCACCTAGGTCATAAAAGCATTCAAGAGAACATAGTTATTGAATCTTCTAGAAGGGGAGTTTTGCCAGATCCTTCGATCTTGCTGATGAGCTCAAGGAGTTTGAGCTCATCTATGCTTGGAAGGAGTTTGAAAGCACGGTCGAGCTTCACTCAACTTTTCTTCAGATGCGGGCTTACTGGATTCACTTGTCCGCCACTCTCTCATGATTTCATCATCCTTCAATTTTAAGGCCTCCTCAACTCATGCATAACCTTCAGCCCGAGCTAACATATCAGCTAAATTCTTGGGGTACTTCCTTTCCAGGGAGGATAAAAGATCATTCTTCTGAAGATTGCCTTTCAGTGCGGCCAAGGCTATAAATTGATCCAAGTTTCGAACCTCCAGTGTAGCAGCATTGAAGCAGCTGACACAAGCTTGGATGGACTTTCCTTTATTCTACTTTATATTGATGAGGGAGTTTGAATCTCATCTTGGACATCGATTACTTATGAAATGAGCCATGAACTGATGGCTCATTTGGTCAAAAGAGAAGATCATACCCTGCTTAAGGCTCGAGTATCAATTTTTTGTTGCTTCCTTTAGAATAGATGGAAAAGCTCAGCATAGAATGGTGTCTGGTGCACCATGGAGCAGTATCATCATCTAGAAGGCTTCAAGGTAGTCGATCGGATTAGAAGTCCCATCATAATTCTCAAATTGGGAGAGCTTGAAGTTCGACGGGATAGGCTCCTGCATGATTTTAGCAAAAAAAGGGGGCTCAATGTAGATGTCGTCATGGTGGACCGAGGTGGCATGGTAGAGCTCCTCAATCCATCGATTCATGTCAATCCTAATTCTGATCAAGAGTGTCATCTCGATCATGGATCTCAGTGAAGGAACCAGATCTAGGATTTCAAGGCTAGATCTTGAAACTTTTTTAAAATTAGGCAATGAAAGACTAAAATAAATCAAAATTTATTTATAAAAAATAGAGAATCCCTAGATCTAAGATTCTATTACATGATTATGGTATGAAATTAAATCAAAAATTAAAAATATAAAGAAAGAAGAACATAGTGATCATATCAACATGCATCTATACTATATCTAATGCAGGTATATAATAACAGATCAAATCTATATTACCTATGCAACTTAGATATTCTAACTTTCTAATCCAAGCTTGAGGATGATGCTCTAAGCCACACACATGTCCGATCTCTAAGAGATGTCCACACGAGCCCACGAATCCCGATCAGAAGTTCTTTGTAGGAAATCAGCACAATATGCTAGTACTGTGCTAATCCTTCTTCGATAGTCAATCCAGTGCTTTGTTCTTCTGGATTTAGACTCCTCCAAAGATTAAAAAGAGGAGGAGAGATTTTAGATCTGATACACTATCAAAAAAATCTCAAAAGAAGGAGGGGAAGAGAAGAACAAAGCAACCCTAAAAGAAGACCCTCTTCTTCTTCACTATTCTCTCACCTAGACACCTAGATTTGTGTCTATGAAAACCCAATGCCCAAGAGGTCTCTCATCCTGATATTTACATGCTCAAAAGCACTCTCTAAGATCTAGAATATATCCAAAAATTAGCCCAAAATTTATTCTATATAATGAGATATAGAGGAGTCCTTGTTGGGTCAAATTCTTAGACTAGGAAAGAACAAATATGGCAACTAGTTGGGGCGCCCAACACTTGGACACCCCCTCCTTTGTTTTAGGTGTGGACCACCCCCAATTGTCACACAAAAGTCCTTCTTTTCCACCAAATAAAATAGAGAGAAAATAGGTAGAGGAGGGTGGCAAGTATGGGAGGAGTTTTAGTTTCTTAAAACTTTATTCAAAGGTAATTCAAATCAAATTCAAACTTCCTGCTTTTGACCCGATCCATAACTAATTGCTATATGAGAAAGAGAGAAGAGGAGTGAGCATGTGTGAAGACCAGAGAGAGGAGATTTGTCACTAGAGAGAGTGGGCATGGGGAGGTGTGGGATATAGGTGGTGCAAGATGGATCCTAGTCTTACTAGGATTCCATATTTGACTTGGTCAAATATGGTTTCTCAAACCAAATCAAACCAGAATTAACTCAACCTAATTAAGTTAAGCCCTAATCTAATTAAGAACTTAATTAAATTATATTAAATTATATTTAATTTTAATTTAATTTTTTAATCAAATTAGAAAATTGGGTAGACCCAGGTCCAAGTAGAACTAGGACTAGTTCTTTCTTATACCTGGCTTATCCAATAAATCAATTGAACTTGATCCAATCAAGCCCAAACCAAATCTAATTAAATTATATTTAATTAGACTTAGTTTCAGCCCTCTAGCTTAATCAAATTAAGCTAATTATCAATCAAATTGCTAACCGATCCTCCTGCAATAATTGTATTAGGTTAAACATCAATCGTATTGATCATTTAACCTTAGAATGATTCTTAATTATTGATCAACCATCCGATCGGATCATGAACTCTAATGTGTGTGACCTTATAGGTCTGAACCTAAGTCGGTAACATAGGAATAAATTTTGTACCAATCAAAGTGACCATCTAGTAATGGTACCTGATGATCGAATAGGTCAAATGTGTAGAACAACATCCTTAGAACCCATGTAGATATAGTTTTTATATAATTCATCCTCTTGACCAAATGCTCATAGAATACCTCAAAATTAAACTATCAACTTTGATCAGGCAGTCCATATTATATTTCAAAATACCAAATTCATCTCATGGATTATCTTGACCAAGGTTTTGCTATATTGAAATATAATGATGCATTCTTCTTCAACTTTTGGAGTGGTCAATTCCATCTTGATCATACACCGACTTTGCAAGTATATGACTGTGCCTAGAAGTCTTTCATTATTGAATTAAAAATTTAGTTAGTCTAGTACCAAAGCACAGTGAGTTGCATGCAAGCCACTGAGTTGATCTCAGGTCTAAGAGACACTTATACCGATATTCCATCAAAGATATTCTTGATAGTAGAATGCTCTAGAGCTGGTCACGTTCGGTGATGATGTATCTCTACATCTCACCTGTATGTCATACCAGTGTCTCCATACTTCTTGGTTAAAAGAACAACCAATCTATGTAGCATACAATGACCTATGCTCGTTAGACACTGTCATCCTAATTAACAACCTATCATTTGATCTTGAATAGTTTTAAAGACTAATCGATAAATCCTCTCTTTATCGAACCAAATAGTCCTAAGGACTTCATTACAATAATGAAGTTCATTAGAAGATGAAAACTTTTGATGAAAAATACTAAAAATATATTTTATTAATTAATAAATTAATTATAATTATAACATAGCTCAATCATCAATAGGCTGATGATTGGCTTTAGGATATATTTTCTAATAAATCCCACTTGTTCTAAAGCCACTCGGCATAGTATCTAATTCCCATCTTCGATTTGTGATTGTCAAACTCCTTTATTGCCAGGACTTTAGTGAAGGAGTCAATCAGGTTCTCCTTTCCATTGATCTTCTGAAGGTCGATGTCACCTCGATCCATAATCTTTTGGATCAGGTGGAAGCGGTGCAATATGTGCTTCGTCCGCTGGTGTGCCTTCGATTCCTTCGTCTGAGCAATGGCATTAGTGCTATCGCAGTAGAGAAGGATTGGGCCATCAAGAGAGGATGCTACTCCAAGCTTGATGATGAATTTTCTTAGCCACATAGCTTTCTTTGCAATATTTGATGCTGTGATGTACTCCACCTCACAAATAGAGTCTGCTATAGTATGCTGCTTAAAACTCTTCCAGCAGATGGCTCCACCATTTAGAGTAAAGATGTAATCCAACATGCTTCTACTATCATCATGGTCAGATTGAAAGTTGGAGTTTGTAAATTCCATAAGTTTCAGATCTGACTCGCCATGAACCAGCCATTGATCCTTAGTATTTCTTAAATACTTAACGATGGCCTTAACCACTTTTCAGTGGTATTTTCTAGGGTCAGACTAGTATCTACTCACTACTCCTAGTCAGTATGCCATGTCTGATCTCGTACATGCCATGGCATACATGATAGATCCCATTATCGAAGCATGTGGGACTCTACTCATATGCTCTCTCTCTTCAGAAGTTGTCAAACAATCCTTCTTAGAGAGAGAAATTTCATGGCCTATCGAGAGATAGCCCTTTTTGGAATTCTCCATGCTGAACCTCTTCAACATAGTGTCTATGTACGTGGACTAGGATAATCTAAGCATTCTTTTCTATCTATCACTATAGATCTTCATCCCTAGGATGTAGGATATTTCACCCAAGTCCTTCATGAAAAATTGAGATGACAACCATACTTTTATTTCCTATAGTGCAAGGATGTCATTTCCGATTAAGAGAATGTCATCCATATATAAGATAAGGAATACCACTACTAGACCATTTGCCTATTTGTAAATACAATGCTTTTCTCCATTCTTAATGAAGCCATACGTTTTGATCACCTTATCAAAATACATGTTCTAACTCTGAGATGCTTGCTTCAATCCATAAATGGATCTTTGAAGCTTGCACACCTTGGACTCATCTATGGATGTGAACCCCTCAGGTTGTATCATATACACTTCTTCGATCAGCTCTCCATTTAGAAAACTATTTTCACATCCATCTGCCAAATTTTATAATCCAGATGGGCAGCTATTGCAAGCATTATTCGAATAAATTTGAGCATTATCATAGGAGAGAACATCTCATCATAGTCAATACTATAATATTGATGATATCCCTTGGTGATCGGATGGGCTTTATAGATCTCCATCTTTCTGTTTGTGCTCCTTTTCCTTTTGAAGATCCACTTATACCTAATGGATTTAACTCCTTCAGATGGATTAACTAATGTCTACACATCATTAACATTCATAGACTGCATTTTGAATTTCATGGCTTCAAGCCATTTCTCGAAATCAGGTCTCTGCATAGCATTCATATAGTGATCGGATCCTCATCATTTTCATCGAGTTTGATGGAATCACCATTTCAGATCAAAAAATCATAGTATCTATCTGAATGATGCAGTACTCTACCAAATTGCCTTAATGGTGTAGGTACACTAGGCTCTGAATCTGATCTAATCAAATCCGACTCAGGTTCAGCTATAGGTGTCGATTTTTCTACTTGTTGAACTTCATCAAGTTCAACCTTAGAGGCAATAGTTTCTTTATCAAGGAATTCCTTTTTCAAAAAGATTGTCTTAAAGCTAACGAACATCTTTTGTTCATCAGCATGATAGAAATAGTATCCTTTGGTCTCTTTTGGGTACCATATGAATGTGTACTTGTCAGACCTAGGTCTAAGTTTATCTATAACTAATTGTTTGACATAAATCGGGCACCCCCAAATTCTAAGGTGTGAAAGTACTGGCTTACACCCTGTTCATATCTCATATGGAGTCTTAACTACAGACTTACTTAAAATCCTATTTAGTAGATAGCAAGCCAATTCGAGCGCACATCCCTAAAAGGATATCAATAAGCTGGCAAAATCCATCATGGATCAGACCATGTCTAGCAGAGTTCGATTTCTTCTTTCAGACACATCATTATGTTGTGGTGTTCCTAGTGGAGTCTATTGGGAGAGAATTTCATTCTCTCCTAGATATATGAGAAACTTACCGAAAAGATATTCCCCCATGCAGTCAGATCAAAGATTTTTAATACTCTTTCCAATTTGTCATTCTACTTTACTTCGAAATTGTTTGAACATTTCAAATGAATCCGACTTGTGTTTCATCAGATAGACATATCAATATCTAGATAGATCATCTATGAAAATGATGAAATAGAAATATCCACTTCTAGTACATATGCTCATTAGTCCACATACATCAGTATGTATTAGGCCTAAGAGCTCATTGGCTCTCTCACCTTTTTCAGTAAAAGATGAGTTGGTCATTTTACCAAGAAGATAGGACTCATAAGTTGGAAGTGATTCATAATCACTGACTTCGAGGATTTTCTCTTGAGTCAACATATTTATACTATTCTTATTTATATGACCTAGCCTATAGTGCCATAAGTAGATATCTGATACACTATCTAATCTAGGATGCTTGCCAGTTGAATAGACTATATTAACAAGTTGTGAAATCATATACACACCATTGTTCAAATGTCTACAAAAAATAGTAACACCATTCATAATGATATACAAACTTATTTTTTTATTAAAATTTCATAATTATTTTTGACCAGAAGGCCTATAGAAATGACATTTGAAAAGAAACTAGAACAAAAGTGATAATTATTAAGAACAACAGTATGGGACTCAAATATAAGTTTCAGGATTTCTAAAGCTAGAACTGGAACTGGTCTTCTATGTCCAATGTTCAGGAACCTTTCACCTTGCTTGAATCTTCTACTAACCTGCAACTTCTGCAATGAATTGCAAATATGGTAAAGGCTATCAGTATCCAATATCCAATCAGTAATATCACAAATAGAGAAATTGCAAGAAGTTATCATATAAATACCTTGTCTAGCAACTGCTTGCTTCTTTCTCTGCCTATTTTGATCCACGAAGGCAATGTACTTAGGATAGTTTCTCTTTCAATGCCCTCACTTCTTGTAAAAGAAGCATTCTGCTCGACTCTTATCGAGCTTGATCTTCCTAGTCTAATCCTGCACAGATGTCCCAGCCTGAACTTGCACTTTTTTTGCTTTCATCTTCTTATTCTTCTTCTCTTTCCTAAAGGATCGAGAACCAAAAGACGAACCTTTCACTAAGTTCACCGACTCCTTATGGAGCTGATGATCCTTCTCAATGTTATGAAGCAATCCTAGTAATCCGTGGTAGTCTACTTCAGGCTTTGTCATTCTAAAATGAGTGAGAAATGGGAGATAGGACTTGGGTAGCGAGTTTAGTATTACATCTTTTCCAAGCTGCTTATGCAAGAAAAAGCCGAGCTTGTTTAATTGCTCTATCAGCTAGATTATGTACAGTACATGATCAATGACAGAGGCACCATCCCACATCCTAGCATTAAAGATGGCACAACTAGTCTTGTGCCTTTCAATTTCATCGGGTGTGCCAAAAGAATCCTGCAATACTTGAAGCATATCTTTCGGCTGAGCCATCTCAAATCTATAACTGAACTCATCGCTCATGGCAGCCAGCATAATGTAGTGCACCATGGTCCGATCACTGAGCCACTTCTAGTAGGTGTCTCTGTCTATTCCATATGCATTGATAGCTGGCTCCTCAGGTGCAGGATCTATCAACACATATAGAATCCATTCGTGCTCTAGGACTGTCTTCAACTTTCGGTACCAACTATCGAAGTTGGATCCCACCAACTTATCATTATCCAACAATGATCAGAGTGAAAGAAAAATGGCCATATCTACATAAAGAAAAATCATAATCTAATTAATAATTGATTTATTAAAACTAAAGATTTAGACTTTAATCAAAAGGTTCTTCCATTATTTTATTTAAATTAGTAGCCTCTACCTTCAATTCAAAAAATTATCCTAATTTTTTAGTGGATACTAGAATTCATATAGACTGCACACGAGCCCAACTTTGGTTGGCCAACCCAAGTACATCTAAGAAAAGGTTCATAATTAATTATTTCTATAAATAATTTTTAGTAATTAAATTTTTATCCCAATCCCTAATCAATAGTTTTGGCCTCCACTGAAAAGGTCTGGTTAGGTCCAACCATTAACATGACCATACTTGGTCCATCAAACTAATAAATGATTAGACCCAACTTTGGTTGGCTAACCTAACCACCATTTAGGAAGATGCAACCAAGAAATCATATAATGCATGATAATTTCATTAGCCGATAAGCACCAGACCTTTGGGCCTCCAATGATTATCCAACTAATGGATCCATTATCACCTACTTAATGGGAGGCTATGATCTAGTTATCATAATAACTATTTCATTTTAAGGATCTAATAATTTTAAAAAATTTAATTTGAAAAAAGATCAAATAAACCAACTTGTCATGATCCTTCCACTGGCTTCACCAAGTCAGCTTAAGGGAGACCATTAATAGGTTGGTCTAGGAGCACCTAAATTAGTCATACTGATTTACCTAGCTGACATGGGTCAGCTTGAATAGTCAAGTGATCTGATCTAAATATAATTTCATCAAAAGGTCAGGTAAGTTCAATTAGTGGGAGGGTCTACCAAAGCTTGCCTTAGACATCATCAGAAATAGCCAGGTAAGCAGGCTACGAATTAAAGACCACCGATTTGGTTTACTTTAGATACCAACTAGTTTAATTAGTCTTGATTAGATCAATCTAATAGTTCATGCTAGATCGCATAGCCAAGAATCAAGTCCATCTTGGGTCTCGTTAAAGACATGGACTTGATCAACTACAACTATTGTAATCGATCTAGAGAATCCTTGACCTAATCTAAGACAATAATTAATTAGATTATTTTAATTCTTTAACTAAATCTATTCTTTAATCTAATTCTAGGTCTAATCCAATTAATGGACCTAATCTCCACTAATCCATTTAATCAAATGTGTTATGTTTTGTCTTAGGATCTTCAATTCACAATCTTAGATCCTAATCAAACAACTTCTTAATTCTTAATTAAGTTTTGGACTGACGGTTGGTGTTCGACTTTTTAAAAATAATTTTTATATTTATAAAATATTTTTATAATATGATTCTATCAATGAAATTGCATGTTTGATTCATAATCAATATGCAGGAAAGATAAGCATGAAACTACTTTAGATCTAATCTAAATAGGTTCGTGTAATTGAAACAGTTTGAACTCCAATTAATCATAAATTATCTTATATCAAATCTAATACATTTATTATGATTAAAATTAGTTTAAAATATTTTTAGTTAGACCATAAAATTTTTTATATCTAATCTAAAATTTTATGATCAATATTTTAGATCAGCACATACTAGGACAACCTTTTCACTGTAAGGGATAAACCTTACAGCAGGACAACCTTATAATCAGTCTGTACAATCTAGAACTTATATTTTTAGATATAAAACTCTTTTAAATATAATAAATTATAAATAATATTAGATCATATTTAATAAATTTATGATAAAAAATAGATCTATACGAACAAGGACAACCTCTCCACTGAAAGGGGTAAAGCTTATAGCATGACAACCTTATAATCAATTTATGTGATAATAATTTTTAATTTAAGATTTAATAATCAGATTATAAATTAGATCTAATTTAAAAAATAATCTAAATATGCATATGTAATCATGCAATAATCAACCTAGGCTCTGATACTAATTGAAGAAATCAGATCTAGGATTTTAGGACTAGATCTTAAAACTTTTCAAGATCAGACAGCGAAAGACTAAAATAAATTAAAATTTATTTATAAAAAATAAAAAATTTCTATATCTAAGATTCTATTATATGATTATGGCATGAGATTAAATCAAAAATTAAAAATATAAAGAAAGAAGGACATGTTGATCATATCAACATGCATCCATACTACATTTAATATAGGTATGCAATAACTAATCAAATCTATATTATCTGTGCAAGTTAAATATTCTAACTTATTGATCCAGGCTTGAGGATAATGCTCCAAGCTGTACACACATCCGACCTCTAAGAGATATCCATACGAGCTAATGAATCCTGATCAAAAGTTCTATATAGAAAATCAGCATAGTATGCTAGTACTATACTGATTCTTCTTCGATAGTTGATCCGATGCTTTCTTCTTCTGGATTTGGACTCTTCTAAAGATCAAAATAAGGAGGAGAGATTTTAAATCTAAGACACTCTCAAAAAAATCTCAAAAAGAGGAGGATTAAAGAAGAACAAAGCAATCCTAGAAGAAGACCCTCTTCTTCTTCTCTATTCTCTCACCCAGATACCAAAATTAATATCTATGAAAACCCAATGTCCAAGAGATCTCTCACCCTAGTATTTACACACCTAAAAGCCCTCTCCAAGATCTAGAATATATCCAAAAAATATCCCAAAATTCATCCTATATAATGAGATATAGAGGAGTCCTTGTTGGGTCAAATTTTTAGACTAGGAAAGAACAAATATGGCAATTAGTTGGGGCGCTCAACACTTGCATGCCTTCTTCTTTATTTTAGGCATGGACCACCTCCAATTGTCACACAAAACTCCTTCTTTTCCACTGAATAAAATAGAGAGAAAATAGGGAGAGGAGGGCGGCATGCATGGGAAGAGTTTTATTTTCCTAAAACTCTATTCAAAGATAATTCAAATCAAATTCAAACTTCCTGCTTTTGACCCGATCCACAACTAATTGCCATATGAGAAAGAGAAGAGAGGAGTGGGCATGTGTGAAGACCAGGGAGAGGAGATTTGTCACCAGAAATAAAGATAGAGTGGGCATGGGGAGGCATGGGATATAGGTGGCACAAGATGGATCTTAGTCTTATTAGGATTCCATATTTGACTTGGTCAAATATGGTTTCTTAAACCAAATCAAACTAGAATTAACTCAACCCAATTAAGTTAGGCCATAATCTATTAAGGACTAAATTAAATTTAATTTAATTAGATTTAATTTTGATTTAATTTTCTAATCAAATTAGAAAATTGGATTGACCCAAGTCCTAGCTGAATTAGGACTAGTTCTTCCTTGCACTTGACTTATCCGATAAATCAATTGGACTTGATCCAATCAAGCCTAAACCAAATCTAATTAAATCATATGTAATTAGACTTAGTTTTAGCCCTCTGGCTTAATCAAATTAAGTCAATTAGCAATCAAATTACTAATTGATCCTCCTATAATAATTGCACTAGTTTAAATATCAATCATATTAATCATTTAACCTTAGAATGATTCTCAATCATTGATCAACTATCCGATCGGATCATGAACTCTAATGTATGTAACCCTATGGATCTGAATCTAAGCTCGTAGCATAGGAACAAACTCCTATAGCAATCGAAGTAACCATCTAGTAATGGTACCTGACAGTCGGATAAGTCGAATGTGTAGAACAACGTTCTTAGAACCCAAGTGGATATAGTTTTCATATAATTTATTTCCTTGACCAAAATGCTCGTAGAATACCTCAAAGTTAAACTACCAACTCTGATCAAACTATCTGCATTGTATTTCAAAATACCAAATCCATTTCATGGATTACCCTGGCCAAGGTTTTTCTATATTGAAAAATAGTGATACATTCTTCTCAAACTCTTAGAGTGGCCAATTTCATCTCGATCACACACTGACTTCGTAAGTACTTAACTATGCCTAGAAGCCTTTCATTATTAAATTATAAATTTAGTTAGTCCGATATCAAAGTACAGTGAGTTGCTTGCAAGCCACTAAGATGATCTTAAGTCTAAGGGACACTTATATCTATATCCCATCAGAGATATTTTTGATAGTAGAATGCTCTGGAGTTGGTCACGTTCAATGATGATGTATCCTTACATCTCATTTGTATGCCATACTAGTATCTCCACACTCATTGGTTAAGAGGACAACCAACCTATATGGCATATAATGATCTATGCTCGATAGATGCTGTCATCCTAATTAACAGCCTATCATTTGGTCGTGAATAGTTTTAAGGATTAATTAATAAATGCTCTCTTTATTGAACCTAAATAGTTCTAAGGACTTCATCATAATAATGGAGTTTGTTAGAAGATGAAAACTTATGATAAAAAATACTAAAAATATATTTTATTAATTAATAAAGTAATTATAATTATAATATAGCTCAACCTTTAATAGGTTAGTGATTGACTTTGGGACACATTTTTCAACACTCAGAGGGTCACCGATTGTAGATAGGAAAAGTCTTCTCTGAAGAGGAATCATGAATGGAGCGGGGGCTCCCTACTCTCTGCTTCTCCTTCCTAGGGGTAATGGGTCGCTAACCCAGGTGGCCCTTCTTGGTGTTGGTTCTTGAAGTTTTGGTGGGGATCTCTCCGACTGAGCTACCATCATGGGCCGCTGTATGGCCTACATTATTTTAGTGAGGCCTCGAACCGGCTACATCAGTAGGTTAAACTGCTATGGATCCACCATGACCGTCGGTGGAGGAAGTTGAGGTGCTGGCGATGGAGCTAGGGTAGGCGGATCTAGCTTAGATCTAGCGGTAGAAGCAGTAGACCGTTAGGTGGTTATCTTCTTTGGAGGCATTTCTAGAGCAAAAAAGGATTAAACAGGGGTGGATTCAAAAGATTAGTAAAGAAAGAAGGCAGATAGGATCGACTGGGCACTCCTTTTAAAACAAAAGCTTAGAGACCATTCTTCTAGCATCAATCCTGTTAGTGAAAAAATCTATGAGGATACCAAAGATAGCTAGAGGTGGGAAGATGAGGTCGCCAATAGGACTTGCAAAATAAAAGTCTAGATCAGAGTTGAGTGGCTCTGGCAGGACCCTCCAATGCTCAAGTCAATTTTTGGCCAACTGGAATGGAGTGCTCAGGAAATTGAGAGACAAAGTAACGGAAAGGGGAGGAGAGCTTAGAGAGAAATGTATATGGAGGGTCTCTTTTATAGATGGAGCATGTAACAAACTAATAGTGATAGCCATAACCATCTGGTAGTGAGCCATTTAGACCACGTGGAGTTTGTTATAGAGGATGAGTTGTCGTTTGTCGCAACTTGCAGGCATTTGAGATCCATTTGTTGGAGTTCCAACATCGGTCAAAGACTTCTATATATGCAGCAAACTTATTATCGATCGAGGTTGGTCGAGGCAATATCTAGTGGCTTCAAGGAGTTCAGAAGCTTCCTAGGTCATGTATAGGTAGGCATCTCCAAAATTGAAATCTGAAGTTCTATACTCCATCCTTTATGGAGTGATTGACATGAATTAGTTATTTGACGAGGTCCTTTTGGAGGACTCCAGTTCATAGGCATAACATGGACTAAGTAGGTCCACGACTAGCTGAAAAAAGCTCATCCTGAAAGACATTCGAATGGAAGGACTTCGACTGAAGGAAGCATGACTGAAAGGAGTACGTTCGGAAGGAGTCAAGCTAGAAGGAGCGCTACTAGGAGGAGTATGATTGGGAGGAGCACTATCAAGAGGAGAGTGACTGGAAGAGCTCATCTGGAACAAGCACAATTGGAGAAGTTCGTCTGAAAGGAGTGCGATTAGAGGAGTTCATCCAGAAGAAGTATGATTGAAGAAGTTCATCCGGGAGGAGTGCGACTAGAAGGAGTTCATCTAGAAGGAGCGCGACTGGAGGAGTTCATCCGGAAGAAGAGTAACTGGAGGAGTTCATCCAGGAGGAGTGCAACTGAAAGGAGCGCTGCTAGGAGGAGTGCATTATTCATAATTTGGGACTTCAACTGTCTTCAAAGCTTTTCACTAATCTAGGTTGGGAGGGTTGAACTTTGATCCTATCATTCACTCTAAGTCAAGAAGTAAGGTTAATCAAATAATACTTTCCCATCACTATTTAAGGTCATCTGGCCAGGTTTTAATGTGCCTTCTGCAAACTCCATGGAATGGACCTGTTATTGGGAGGATCGATGAGTTACTTCTGCACGGGGGGCGGTGGTTAAGGACTTCGATCGGAGTTATTTTACCCTCAACAATAGGATTTTGAATTGGATTCAAATTAAACCTAAATTAAAAATTAATTTCTCCTAATTAATTTAAATCAGATTTAATTTAATTAATCTTGATCTAATTTGAAGTTAATTAAATTTTATAATCTAAGTAGAATTTGGATTCAAAGCCTAATTTAATTAGGTTTGGCAGAATTTTGAATTAGATTTGAATTAAATCTAAATTAAAAATTAATTTCTTCTAATTGATTTAAATTAGATTTAATTTAATTAATCTTGATATAATTTGAAGTTAATTATATTTTATAATCTAAGTAGGATTTGGATTCAAAGCCAAATTTAATTAGGTTTGGCAGAATTTTGAATTAGATTTGAATCGGATTCAAATCGAGTTCAAATTATCATGGCCTGAATTATTAGCGACGACAAACATCCCATCGTTAATTTCATCGCTAATTTTAATTTTATTAGTGTTGGCCTTATGATTGATTTTGATGATTATCAAACTTTGAGTGTTTGAGTATTTAACCATGTGTTTCATGAGTGGATGTAGGTCTTTCTAGATATTTAAATTGAAGAATCATTTTAAGAAAAGATCTACAAAAATTCATCAAGTCAAGTTTCTTAAAGAAAAGATTTTTCTTAAGCTTCTAAAGATCAAAAGAAAAAGAGCTCTTTGACCAAAACAAAGAAGACATAAAGTAGAAATCAAATAAAAATTAAATCTCCTTGATTGGTGCAAAAAATCCCTCAAAATGGAGGAATTTTTTGCTTCTCTGATTGGTGCAAAAAATCCCCTTGATTGGTGCAAAAAATCTCTCAAAAATCAAAGAAGCTTCCTCCTTGATTGGTGCAAAAAATCAATAATTTTTGAGACATCTTAGAATTTTTTCGAGAGCTCTCGAGTGGACTGGCATGCCTCAAGCGCTGTTCTAGCACGATTTTGAGGGGTCTCGAGAGCTCTCAATCTCAGATGACTTAAATCCAGATTTTGTGCCCTGAGAGTGAGTGGTCTTGTAGGATTTTTAAGAGGTCTCGTAGTCCACACGACACATCTCGATTCAAAATTGAGAGCTCTCAAAATCTGGCGAGAGGTCTCATTATAAATTGAGAGGTCTTGTTCTACGCAGATGGCCTTCAATGGATAGTTTTGCAATGGCTATTTTTCGACCCCAACGGCTATTTCAGAGCTCTCAACAACTAGAACTCTTACTCCAACCATCTCTAAAGGTATTTAAAGGTGGAGATTCAATTGAGAAGAGAGAAGAAAGGGATTTAAAAGTGAGATTCTTTTATTTTCGATGAGGAACATTGAATATCCAAAGAAAAGGAAAAAGAGAGGAAAGTTGTGCACAGATTTCAGCGAGCCTTCAAAGCAATCTTTTTCAACATCTTCTTCATCCTCTAAAGTACAAATTAAAAAAAAGCCAAGCTTCGATTGAGCACATCATTAGCTTCTTCATTGAGATTTAAAGAGTTTTATTTCTATTTTTATTTCTATGCCGAATTTCTATACTTATACTTTTGATTTTTTTACAAGTTTCTTTGGAAAAAGAAACTTGGAGATTAAGCCCGTCCAAGCCCATAATTGGATATTGTAGGTTTTGGTTGGTGAGCTCAAAAAACCAACTGGATTAATAGTGATCCCAAAAAACTATTAGTGTAATATTTTGGTTGGTGCTCCTATGAAAATCAACTAGATTTATTTATGAGTCTAGGAAAATAAACACACTGTAATCAACAGTATATTATAGTAAAAATCTAAAGAAAAGCTTGGAGAGTGGATATAGGAGTGAGTTGCTCCGAACCACAATAAAACCTTGTGTATTTGTGTTGTGCTTTCAATTCTTGCTTTATTTGATTTATTATTTGTTTAGATTAGCTTTCAAATTCTTTCATAGCATTTGCTTATCCTAAAACCGCTGCTACTTATATTGTTAACATTTCAACAACACCACTTAAGTAAAAATCAAAGCACATACTTATTTAGAAAGTGTTGCCCAACTATGCAACCCAAGAAGGCAGGGGGGTGGGGGTGAATTGGATTTTTAAAATTTTAAAGCTAATTTAAAGATATCAAGATTGAATGATGATATGCAAGACGTGTGTGTGAAACAATTTAGGTTAGAAAAAAAATATAAAAGATTAAAGAGCAAGAATTTAACAAACTAAGGAAAGAAAGATAGCAGACACACTATAAACAAGCAAGATTTATAGTGGTTCGGTACTTTCCTTGCACCTACATCCACTCACGTAGGCTTGCTTAAGAATTAAAATCCACTAACCATATTCAAACTGAATACACCATTGAAAATCTCTAACCCTAGCTATTCCAAGCTAGAACACTTATTTTTAGGATACAAGCCAATCCAATACAATTCTATTCAAGGTTAGGATAAATCTTTCCAAGTTTTGGAATCCTCCAAAACTTGAATCAAAATAGTAAAGCAAAGTAAAAGATTTAATCATAATTAAATATAAGTTTAGCTCCCTTTGTAAGCAAATAAAATCTTAAAAATGCTTTTCATAATAATGGAGGAAGCTTCTCTGATTTTCCTCAAGGTTGTTGGAGATTTGAAAGAGCTCTTGAAAGGTAGGTGAACTTGAAATTAAGGCTTTTTTGCTTGAAGATGACTTTTTCTTAGGGCTGAAATTGAATCACGCCAATCTCTTATGTTTTTTCCTATTTAAAGCCTTTTAAATCTTCAATAGATGAAGGAGAGAATCCTAGGCAAAATTTATAGCCATTGGAGATATTAAAGAAACCATTAAAACCTATGAAAATAAAAAAAAAAGCCATTGTAGAAAAATTTTTATTGTAAGGGTCGACTCATGGCACGAGGGTCGACTCATGGCATAGGGGTCGACCTCAGGTCTCTAAGACAAAATCTCAAAAAATAGTCATTCTATATTTTTAACCTTCGGAATAGCAGAGGTCGACCCTGGGGTCGATCCTTGGTACAGAGACTGCATGCCAAACAACCCTTTTCAGCAGGGGACGACCTAGGGGTCAACCCTTTCGCTTCAAACTTGATTTTCTTCCAAAATAAGCATCTAAAAATCATGGGATTGCCTCCAAAGGATTAGAAATCTTTTATACTTGCTCTTGAGGCTCTCAGATCAAAACTTGATAAAATTATGATTTTGCTCCTAAAATACAAAAAATCTTTTTTCAAGCCAAATTCATTAGTAATCCCCTTAAATGCTTTGTAATCATCAAAATCAATTCTTGGACCAACAATCTCCTCCTTTTTGATGATGATAAAATATTTGAGCATAAGCAAAAATAAAGCATATAGAAGCATTGATTGAGGGTTTCAAAAGTTTTGAAGGAACATGCTACATCACATACTAGGATATTATATTCAATTATTTGACCAATATGGCATCAGAGTTTGATGATTACTTATAGTCAGGCATTTAAATGATTTACAAAAGTGTTTGACTTACTTATTTCTTGTGTCAATTTTACTTCTATTTTAGTTTTTTTCAATTTTGCTTCAATTTTGCTTCAATTTTGCTTATAGCCTAATTTTATTTACTCTACTCCTTTTTGACATCATCAAGTAAGATCTTAAAGGATTTTAAAATTCAAAAATAAAAAAGCCTCCCTCTTAAGTTTTTCCATATGTTTTCTTATTAGAAGAAGAGTTTATAACAAAACTTTCAATTTACAACATAATGATCATAATGAAATTTAGCCAATTCATAAAGGTTTTATTTCACATCATTCCAGTGACATCATCACATATTTACATCCAAATGATTATCATAACATCAAGTCATCAAAATATATAAGTGCTAAACATACAAAATATAAAGGTATCAAAAGTATTCATGAGAATTAGGCTATCAAAACACAAAATTCATGGATACAACTATCCATGACCCAAACAGCCAATGGTAAAATGCCATAAGTTTGATCCAAAAAAAATATAACCAATTATGACTTGATCAACAACTCATAGAAACAACTAAGAGATACTAGATTATAACCTAATACAAAGATGACTAAACTAAATCCAGTAGAGATCATGGTTGGAAGCATCTGAATCAAATAAGGAATCAGAGATGTGATGCGGTATGCTGGGGTCAAATCTAGGAGCACGTCCTTGACCACATCTGTCTCGACCATGGGTGTAGGTGTGGGCTCGAGTAGCTGGATGAGATGACTTAGGAGGCTAAGAGGAAGTGGGCTGAGCAAGAAGAGTAATCCTGATAGTGTCTAAGTGATCCAGTGCTCTCGACATGGATTGAGTGATGGCACCAATCTGTGTATATAGAGTCTCACTGGAATCTCTAAACTCTCTCCTCAGAAAGTCAAAACCACCCTCCAGAATACCTCAGAGTCTGGCTATCTCAGTAGTAAAATATGATATCTCTGAAATGTCCTCTCTCATCTAGGGATGAGCCAGATCCAAAATCTGCCTTTGCAAATCTAAAACTCTATCTGTCAATCTCAAAACACATCCCTCGAGGTCCTTAAGCTATGCAGACTGAGCAGTAAGCAACTGAAAGATAGTAGATACATGTGGAATCATAGACTGATCAGAAGATGGGATGAAGTGAGTACTCTCCCCCTAAGTGGTACTGGCTATTTGTTGAGATAAAAGACCTGCAATCCTCTGAGATAGGATATCTGCAATCGATTGAATCAACTGATTAGTGATCCTCCCGATCTGATCATCACTGACTCTAACATCTATGTCTCTACTCCTCGATGGTGCCATATCTGCATCTTTTCTCACTAACTCTGAGGGACCAGTCTGATGATCAGAAACTGAAAGTTAGGAGATCTTCTATGATCATAAGAAGGTGAAGATGGTCCCTCCTCCTCAGCTCTCTCTACATCCTCAGCATCTTTGGATCAACCACCATCAATCTTTGAAAAACCCATGCGATGCAGTGTGTGGCGGTTGATGGTATTGGTATGAGATAATCTGGCAATTGGCTCTCCTTCAAAACTAACTCCAAACCTCCTAAACATTAATGAGAGAGCCATAACATAGGGTAGATGTTCCTTAGACCTATTCAAAGTCTCTCTCATCATTTCTATCATCAAAATAGGGAGGTTAAAGGGGTCTCTATAATCACATGAAACATGATACATATGTTCCTACCAAATAATAAATCATGCCTGCCACTCCTAGGGACAAATAACTTAGTAACCATGGTGTGTAACACTCTTATCTCAGTAGAAAGAATCTTGGCCTCTAATTTATTCAAATTTTCTTCAAATTCTCTCCCCAAGATGGCTCTCAGTCCTTCTTCTTTATGGGTTAGTTTCATTTTCTTGTAACCCTCACATGGTAATCTTAGAATTTCCCCCAGGTGAACTAGATCAAGGGTAATCTCAGTACCTTTAACAACAGATTTTACTATTCCATTAAAGTATGCCAAATTTAGATAAAACTCTCTAACCAAATCTACATATGTAGCTTCTTTCAACTCGCAAAAATAATCCCATCCTTACTTTTTAATTTTTAACACAAATGAAAATTCTTCTTTCTTAAAGAAACTAAAATCAATATTCTTTCTCAGTTTAACCTTTCCATCAGACAAAGGAACCTTACTTGGTGTAAGAGGAGACTGTGAAGATCATCTAGAGGCAGAGGTTGGACCAGGAGAGGGCTTTGGTGCTATTATTTTCTGATGGACTTCTTTCTCTAAGCAATGGGTCAATTTTCTTCTTTGCTACAATTTCATCTTGGGTGCCATTCCAACCAATAGAAGCCTTAATCCCACTCATGAGTGTCAAGAAAAAGTGGAATGGAGAAGATTTGAGAAGAACAGGAAGAGTTTTGAGGGAGATAGTTGACGGTGGGTTTTAGGATAAGGATTTGCTAGGATTCTTCAAATCGCCCAATAGAAAGAAAATAAGAAGAGATTTGACTCCTTATGGAAAGATTTTGAGGAGGGGTTTAGGTAAGAAAGGGAACTTTTAGAGATTTGATCGATTGAGGAAGTTGAGAGGAGAAAGATTTTGTTCAGTTGAATGAAAGAAAATAAGGAAAGATGGTGAGGTCATCTTTTTCGGCCAAAAGAAAATCCAAATAAGAAGCCGCCTGATGGGTTAAGTGCAATAAAGACCAAAATGCCCATGAGTCACCCTCTAGGTCGACCCATAGCATAGAAAAATCTAAAAGAAAGATGGAAAAATTCTTAAAAAATATAAGATTTTAAGGATTGAAATTTCATTCATGAGAATGATCAAGGAAGGTTAGATTTGAGCTTTTTGAGATAAAAAATTTGAGATATGGGCTCAAGATAAACATTAATGTCATTTTTGATAGATTTAAGCTTGAAATCATAAAGATGTTTTGGCTAAGGGATCAAGAATTCCTAATTCTCTTCTAATCTCAAAGAATTTATCTTCACCTAAGGTCTTAGTAAAAATATCAGCCAGTTGATTTTTAGTACAAATATAATCAAGAATTATGTCATTATTTTGAACATGTTGTCTTATAAAATAATATCTTATTTCAATATGTTTTGACCTAGAGTATTGGATTGGATTCTTAGTTAGATTTATGGCACTAGTATTATCACATCTTATGAAAGTTTTATTTAGTTTGATGTCAAAGTTCTCAAGTTGTTGCTTAATCCATAAGATTTGTGCACAGCAACTTTCGACTGCGATGTATTTGGCCTCGGCCGTAAAGAATGCTATCAAATTTTGCTTCTTACTAAACCAAGAGATTAAGTTAACTTCTAGAAATTGGTAAGTTTCACTAGTATTTTTTCTATCTAATTTACATCTAGCAAAGTCTGCATTAGAATATCCAATTAAATCGATTGATGAATTCTTAGAGTACCATAAACCTATGGATTGAGTTCCTTTTAAGTATTTAAGTATTCTTTTTATAGCATTTAAATATGATTCTTTTGGATTAGATTGAAATCATGCACATAAACAAACACTAAACATGATATCTGGTCTACTAGCAGTTAAATATAATAAAAAATTAATCATGCTTTTATAAAATTTTTGATCAATACTTTTACCTCCTTCATCCTTAACAAGCTTACGTGATGGACTCATGAGGGTACCAATTGCTTTGGAGCTCTCCATCCTAAATATCTTGAGTAGTTCTCTTGTGTACTTGCTCTGAGTGATGGAGATCTCTTCTTTTGTTTATTTGATTTAAAGTCTGAGGAAGAATGTTAGTTCACCTATCATGCTCATCTCAAACTCCTCCTATATGAGCTTAGCAAAATCTTGACATAAAGTTTTATTAGTAGATCCAAATATAATGTCATCAACATATATTTGTATTACTAAGATATCATCATGATCTCTTTTAATGAAAAGGGTTTTATCTACATTTCCTCTTAAAAATCCATTATTAAGCAAGAATTTACTTAGTCTTTCATACCAAGCCCTTGGTGCTTATTTCAAACCTTATAATGCTTTGTTTAATCTAAAAACATAATTTGGAAAAGCATGATTTTCAAAACTGGGAGGTTGTTCTACATAAACTTCTTCGATAATATATCCATTTAGAAAAGCACTTTTAACATCCATTTGAAATAGCTTAAAATTCATAAAGTATGCATAAGTGAGTAAAAGTCTAATTACTTCTAGTCTAGCAACAGGTGCAAAGGTTTCATCAAAATTAATTTCCTCTTCTTGATTATAACCCTTTGCAACTAATCTTGCTTTATTCCTAATTATATTTTTATTTTCATCTAATTTATTTCTATATATCCATTTTGTACCAATTATTGGATAATTTTTAGGTCTTGATACTAAGATCCATACATTTTTTCTTTCGAATTGATTAAGTTCCTCTTATATTGCATTTATCCAATTATAATCTTTTTTGACTTCATCAATAGTTTTGGGTTCAAAATGAGAAATAAATGCAAAATGATTGTATGCATCTCTAAGTGAAGAGCGAGTTCTTACCCCATGTGTAGACCAATAATTAGTTCTTTGGGGTGATTATGAACATACCTTCATTCTTTTGGAAGATCATTTGTACCTTGAGGTTGTTCTTGTTGTACTTCACCCTCAATTTCTTACTTGTCTTCATGATTCTCTTCATTTTGAATTGTTGAATTCTTTAATCCTTCTATAAGAGGATTTGCATCACCAATACTCTCACTCTTTTTTGATGGAAGATCATTAGTCTCATCAAAAACAACATGTATTGACTACTCTACTACTAAGGGTCTTTTGTTAGAAACTCTAAAAGTTTTACTAGAAGAGGAGTAACTAAGAAAAATAGCTTCATCGGATTTTGCATCAAATTTACCTAGTTTTTCTTTACCATTGTTTAAAACAAAACATCGACAACCAAAAATAAGAAAATATGCAATGTTAGATTTTCTTTCTTTCCAAAGCTCATAAGATGTTTTCTTAAAATTGGTCTGATTAGGGCATGGTTTAAGATGTAACATGCTGTGTTTATTACTTCTGCCCAAAAGTATCTTGGAAGGTTGCTTTCACATAGCATAGTATGGGCCATTTCTTTTAGAGTTCTATTTTTTCTTTCTACTACTCTATTTTGTTGGGGTGTCCTAGGTGCTGAAAAATTATGGCTAATTTTTTTTTCATCATAAACTTTTTCAAAGTCCTGATTTTCAAATTTGGTTCCATGATCACTTCAAATGCTTTGAATTGAAAATCCTTTTTTATTTATAACTTTTTGGTAAAATTTTGTGAAAACATGAAAAGTTTCATCTTTGTGTACCAAAAAAAAGTCCATGTAAAACGTGAGTAGTCATCGATAATTACAAAACCATAACGTTTTTCACCTAAGCTTGCTACTCTTATAGGACCAAACAAATCTATGTACAAAAGTTCCAATGGCCTAGAAGTTGAAACAATGTTCTTAGATTTGAATGAAACTATTGTTTGTTTACTTAGTTGGCATGCATCACAAATTTTATTTTTTTCAAAGTTTAATTTTGGTAAATCGGTAACTAATTTCTTTTTGATAAGCTTTGAAAGTGAATGCATACTAATGTGTGCAAGATTACGATGCCAAAGCTAACCAATCTCATTAATTTTGGCATTCATAGCTACTAAACATTGCATGTTTATCATAGAAAGATCATTCAAATCTACCATATAAACATTACCATGCCTATAACCAACAGACTTAATATCATCATCATTGGAACTAGTTACAATGCACAATGAAGATTCAAAAACAACTTTGTAACCCTTGTCACAAAGTTGACTAATACTTAAGAGATTATGTTTTAAACCATCTACTAATAAAATATTTTCAATATACTTGAAGGAAGTGATACCAACATAACCTATACCAATGATTTTTTCTTTGCCATAGTCTCCAAATGTGACCATCCCTCCATTTTTAGCATCAAGAGTGATAAATTAGGACTCATCACCGATCATGTGTCTTGAGCATCCGCTATCAAGATACCATCTTCAATTTTCTTCTTTGGATGCAAGACACACCTACATGAAAAATTAAGTCCTTACTCTAGGTACCTAAGTTTTCTTGGGTCTTTTAAGGTTAGTCACAATGGTTCCTTTTGGAATCCATATTTTCTTTACATTTGAATTATTAGAGAAGCATGTATAAGATTTGTATCCTAGTTTACCATAATTAAAGTAACATTTAAAAATTTATTTTTTTGTGAATTCACAAAAATATTTTTCAAAAATTTTTATTTTCTTAGGGGGTTATAGCCTAGACCAGCCTTATCATAAATGATCTTTTGATTTTTAAGAATCATATGAAGTTTATTTGAACTCAAAGTAAATTTTTCAACTATCGATTCTAAATTGCCAATTTTATTTTTAAAATTTAGATTTTCTTGAGTTAAGACTAGTTTTTCACTTAGGGCTAGGTTTTCACTTAGGATAGCTTCATTTTCTTTTAGGAAGACTTGATTTCTTAATTTTAGTTCTTTGTTTTAGCTCCTAATTTTTTTTAAATCATCTACTAAATCATAGAAGGATTCTTAAAGTTCTTCGAATGTAAATTCATTTGAGATTTTAGTACTTACCTCATTCTCATGTGCCATAATGAACGAAAATCCTAATTTTTTGGATCAGATTCATTCAAATTTGATCGGATTAAAAAATATATTTCAAAAATTTTTCTCATATATCTAAATCAAATCTGAGATATTTCAGTTCTAATTTTATAGATATAATAAAATAAAATAAAAATAAATTAAATCTAATTTAATTTATATCTTTTATTGGGTAATCAGATTATCCTATGATGATCCTACTAATTGCCTGAGGTTCTGGATCTAGCCACGCAAGCACCTGACCTCTACCGGTATCCACTCGGACTGGATCTGATTGGGAGAATCTTCAAAACTCCTTCTGAAGATTAGTAGTTGTCTCTGCAGCAGTGCAACCTTCTTTTTTTCTCGTTAGCTTTCTCTTGCCTGGATTGCACCAAACTAAAGCCCAACTTTCCTTGGGTGTGGAGAGGAGAGAGAGAACTAGAAGATGGCATGGAGGAGAGAGAGGGGTAGCCTTGGGGTGTGGGCTAAGAGAGAACTCTCTAAAAGTTGGATGCAGATTGGGTTTATATAGACCATGCTGCGCCATGCAGTGCCACATCATCTCGGCCAATCACGTTGCTTCATGCAATCAAATCTAAATCTGATTGGTGGGATGACATCACCTGATCCAATCAGATGAGAGCCCCATTAATTCATCCTTAAATGGTGCCAAGACTGATCAAAGCTGAGTCTTAGGTGCCTTCCTAAGTTGATTCAATGAAGCAACCTAGAGTCCCATCCGTATGGGACTCCAGTCGTCCCTATCCATGGGCGCACACCTCCCTAGGCGTGCGCCCCCTCCTTTCTAATTTCTAGCAAGGGGACAAGCCCCTATTTGCTCTCCTATGAGTGTATGACACATGGGCAGATGTCCAAGGGTCAAAGGTCAATGTTTGACCAAAGTCAAAAGACAAGAATTAGTAGGTGATGGAAAATGATGGATGTTATCTCAAATTTATCTCATAAATTAAGACAATTCTTTTCTGATCTGGACAAGCTTTAGTCAGACCAAGTAAAGGTACTTCAGTGAGCACAAACATATTTGGCTCAGTCGAGACAACTTTTAATGATAGTAGAAGGAGAACGTTAGGCTCAATCGTGTGCTAGCACGATTTTCTTGAACCTAATTGAATCTAATTCAAATCAATTAAACTGGGTTAGTCCAATTGATGATATCCAAATTCAAACCCTTGTTTGTGTGACCTAGTTATGTTCGATTCTATATGATAATGGGATATATCGTGATCTCTATCATCGACATCATTGAAACTCCTTTCGATGGATCAGAACTCTTCTGATTCGGACAACTAGAATGATAGATCATCTAAATCATTTTAATTGCTCCCAAAATCCACCAGTGACACCTAGCAGTATATGGTGGCAATCCATCAAAACTAAAAATGAACCTCTTGGTGCAGCTTCTTGTGTGATTAAGTTCTTCTATCTTGAGCCCCGATCAGATTAGGGTTAAAGTGAACTCGTCAAACCCTAATTTCTGTCATATGATTTAATCATTCAATTCAAGTCCGATGTGAAAACCTTAATAGAAACTCTTTTTATTATTTCACTCTATCATGGCCATGGGCTTATGGACTTGATTCTTATGATTATCATAGGGCTGTTCCCCATCTACCAAGGTAGATAGATTCCTTCTTGGTGCAATCCAATTCCTACAATGAACGTGCTATAACCAACATACACCTCAAAGTTCCAATTGGCTAGAAGATCAAGTCATGGTGTAGTCAAATAATAACACCCTCAAGATGAACTGCCGATGCACCTCAAGTCAAAGAATCAGACACACCACTGCAGCTTCAAGTCAGTCATCGATGAGAAGGTAGACTTCCTTATGACTGCTCGAGGTGGTCACGCTCAGTGCCCTCATTCTCTAACGAGTACCTGTACTCTCATTCCAATGTCTACACCATAGACTTAAAACTTATCTACTATAAAAAAGCGATTATACACCATCCTTCTAGATCAATCATCATCCTCATGATAATCCTATGATCGGGAGCATTTTATGAGTTAATAAATGAAAATTCTTGTCTTAAATTTTCAACTCTTGAAAATATGAATTATCATTACCATTAACTCAAGAGATGTATCATAGACACTAAATACAAATTTATGATAAAAAAAATCCATTTTATTATTTATAGTCAAAATTATAATTTTACCCCAAGAAGTGTATTACAAGTGTTATCCAATTCTGGCTTCTAGGGCACACATATCTAGCAATCTCCCACTTGACCTAAAGCCAATTGGCTACAAATCTAAGTTCCATCTTGTCAAGGTGGGCTTTGATCTTCTGTTGGCCCAATGGCTTTGTAAGCGGATCCACTGCATTGTCTATGGAGTTGACTCTCTTTACCTCGATGTATCCTTTCTTGAGGTAATCACGGATGAAATGGTATCACCGCTCGATGTACTTAAATTTTTGGTGAGACCTCAGCTCCTTAGCAAGGGCTATGGCACCATTGTTGTTGCAGTACAGAGGAATGGCATCTGATGGCATTACTTTGATCTCTTAAGTAAATTTTTTATACCAGAATGCCTCCTTTGCAGCTTCTGATGCAGTAATGTATTCTATTTCTATAGTGGAATCTGCTATCATAGTTTGCTTGAAACTCTTTCAACTGACAGCACCATCATTACACACAAATAGACTCCCAGATGTCGACTTTCGATCATCTACATCGGACAAAAAATTTGAGTCTGTATATCCTTAGACTTGGAGTTCTCCATTACCAAAGATCAATAACATATCCTTAGTTCTTCTTAAGTACTTAAGGATACATTTCGCAGAAGTTCAGTATTCTTCACCTGGATTCGACTGATATCTGCTCGTGACACTCACAGCATGGGCTATATCAGGTTATGTACATAATATGGCATACATGAGGCTTCCTATTGCTGAAGCATAAGGGATCTTGCTCATGCATTCTATTTTCTTAGGTGTGCTAGGGCACATCTTCTTGGAAAGATGAATACCATGTTTGAAGGATACTAATCCCCTCTTAGAGTTTTTCATGCTAAACCTCTTTAGCACTTCCTCTATGTACATCTTCTATGAAAGTCCTAGCATCCTATTCGGTCTATCTCTATAGACCTTAATTTCTAAAATAAAGTATGCTTCACCTAGGTCTTTCATGGAGAATTCTTTGGATAACCACATTTTAACTATGGTCAACATGGAAATATCATTTCCAATAAGGAGGATATCATCCAGGTATAATACGAGGAAGACAATAGTGCTCCCACTGATCTTTTTGAAGACACATGGCTCCTTCTCATTTTTTATGAAACCAAATAATTTGATCACATCAATAAAATGAGTGTTTTAGCTCTGAGATGCTTGCTTAAGTCCATATATGGACCTTTGCAGCTTGCATACCTTGTGATCAGTATCACTAGATGTGAAACCTAGCGGTTGTTCCATATAGATATCTTCCTCACGATATCCATTTAAGAATATCTTTTTCACATCCATTTGCCATATTTTATAATCAAAATAGGCTGCTACAGCAAGCAATGTATGGATGGATTTTTGCATAGCTACTAGCAAAAAAGTATCCTGATAGTCAATGCCTTCATGTTGACTATAACCTTTTGCCACTAATCTAGCTTTGAATGTCTCCACATTTCCATCTACACCAATCTTTTTCTTATAGATCTATTTACACCCAATAGGTACTATACCTTCTGGTGGATCTACCAAGGTTCAGACTTGGTTTGAGTGCATCGAGTCAATTTCTGACTTCATTGCCTCTAGCTATTTCTCAGAGATGATATTCGATATGGTCTCGTTATAGATTTTGGGATCATCACCATGAACCCCATTACCTATGAGGAATATTTTCTCTACTTTCTCTGAAATGGTACCTAAGTACCTCTCAGGATGATGGAAAATCCTTTTCGATCTATGAGGTAGAGGAGGTAGTGATTGTATTGACTCTACCTGATTTGGTTCCATTTGGTTCTTAGCTCGTTGCTCTTGTGAGACTTTCTCATCGAGCTTGATCTACTTTCCAATGCTGTGATCTTGAATAAACTATTTTTTAAGAAAGATGGCATGTCGATTCACAATCACATTGTGATCTTCTGGAATGTAGAAATAATATCCTAATGATTCATTAGGATATCCTATAAATCGAGCTCTAAAGGATCTAAAGTCTAACTTGTCCGCTTATTATCTTTTGACATGAGCCAGACAACCCCAAATTCTGAGATGACTCAAACTTGATTTCTTACCATATCATATCCCATAGGTATGGTAGGAACGGTTTTAGAAGGAACCCTATTCAGTAAATATACTGTAGTTAACAAAGAGTATCCCCAAAGATAATCAGAGAGGTCTGTGAAGCTCATCATGGATCGAACCATATCTAATAGGATCTAGTTCCTCCATTCTAAAACCTCATTGAGTTGAGGTGTTCCAGGTGGAGTCCATTGAGAGACTATGCCATTTTTCTTGAGATAGTCCAAGAATTTTTGACTAAGGTATTCACCTCCTCGATCTGATCGAAGAACCTTAATAAAATTTTCAGTTTATTTTTCTACTTCATGTCTGAATTTTTTGAACTTTTCAGAAGCTTCAGGCATGTGTCTCATAAGATACACATACCCATACCTAGATAGATCATCAGTAAAGATAATGAAGTAGACAAAATTATCTCTAGCTGGCACATCAAATGGGCTGTACACATCAGTATGTACTAGGGCAGGAAGATCCATGGCCCTTTCCCCATGTCCTACAAAAGAAAGCTTAGTCATTTTGCCAGAAGACAAGATTCACAAATTGGATATGACTCGAAAGTCAATGAACTCAATAGCTCAATTTTTTCTAATTTGTTAATCCTATCTTCTGCTATATGACCTAGTCTTAAGTGCCATAGATACCTATCATTTAGATTATCCCTAGGTCATTTCATGACATTCATATTTTGCTTGATATTAAAAATAGATACATCAATATGTAACCAATAAAGACCGTTAATAAGAAAACCACTTGCAATTTTATTTCTTTTATAAAGAATGTTACAATGATCCTTAAGAAAACTAATTACATTGTTAGATATATGTGCCCTAGTAGTTAGAATTGGCTGACACTTGTAATACACTTCTAGGGGCAAAATTATAATTTTGACTATAATCAATAAAATGGGTTATTTTCTATCACATATGTGTATTTAGTGTCTGTGATACATCCTTTGAGTTAATGATAATGATAATTCATATTTTCAAGAGTTGAAAATTTAAGACATGAATAATCATTATTAACTCATAAAATGCTTCCGACCATAGGATCATCATGAGGATGGTGATTGATCCGGAAGGTTGGTGTACAATCGCTTCTCTTTAGTAGATGAGTCTTGAGTCTATGGTGTGGAGACACCAAAGCGAGAGTATAGGTACTCGTTAGAGAACGAGGGCACTGAGCGTGACCACCTCGAGTAGTCATTAGGAAGTCTACCTTCTCGTCAATGACTGACTCGATGCTGTAGTGGTGTGTCTGGTTCTTTGACCTGAGGTGCATCGATAGTTCACCTTGAGGGTGTTATAGTTTGACTACACCATTACTCGGTCTCCTAGCCATATGGAACCCTGAGGTGTATGTTGGCTATAGCATGTTCATTGTAGGAACTGGATTGCATCAAGATGGAAATCTATCTACCTCGGTGGTAGAGGAGCAGCCCTATGATGATCATGAGAATCAAGTCTACCATGGCAGAGTGAAATAATAGAAAGAGTTTCTATTTAGGTTTTCACATCGGACTTGAATCGAATGATTACATCATATGACAGAAACTAGGGTTTGACGAGTTCACCTTAACCCTAATCTGATCGGGGCTCAAGATAGAAGAACTTAATCACACAGGTAGCTGCACCAAGAGGTTCGCATTCAGCTCTGATGGGTTGCCACCATATACTGCTAGGTGTCACTGGTGGATTTTGGGAGCAATTAGAATGATTTAGATGATCGATCATTCTAGCTGTTCGAATCAGAAGAGTTCTGATCCATCGAAAGGAGTTTCGATGATGTCGATGATAGAGATCATGACATATCCCATTACCATACAGAACTGAACCTAACTGGGTCACACAAATAAGGGTTTGAATCTGGTGATCATCAATTGAACTAATCCAGTTCAATTGATCTGAATGAGATTCAATTAGGTTCAAGAAAATCGTGCTAGCACTCGATTGAACCTAACGTTCTTCTTTTACTATCATAAATAGTTGTCCTGACTGAGCCAAAGGAGTTTGTGCTCATTCAGAGGCCTTCACTTGGTCTGACTAGGAGCTTGTCCAGATTAGAAAAGGGTTGTCTTATTTTGTAAGACAATACCTGCCATTTTTGGTCACCTACCATTTCTCATCCTTTGACTTTGGTCAAAAGTTGACCTTTGACTGGTCAAATGTTGACCATTGACACTTTGACTTCTGTCCACATGTCATGCACCTATTGGAGAGCTGGTGGGGGCCTTGTCCCCCTACCAGAACCTGGCAAGGAGGAGGGCGCATGCCACCGTTGGTGTGTGCCCAAGCTGGAGGCGCCCAGGAGTCCCTGTTGGATAGGGACTCCATCTCCTTTTTGGATTCCGATTAGAGTTCTCCTAAGAACCAAGTTTGACTGGTCTTAGGCACCATCTAAGGAGGAATCCAAGGGACTCTATTCCCACCAATCAGATTTAGATCTGATTTCACAAAGGGTTATGATTGGTTGGGAAGAAGAGGAGTTGGATCACGCTTAGTCTATAAATAAGACCCTGCGCCCAACTCAAAGACCAATTGAGATTTCCACACCCCAAGGCTGCCTCTCCTCTCCTCCTCCATGCCAAAGCATCTTCTCCCTCTCCTCTCCACTTCCAAAAGTGTTTTGGGTTCTTGGTTGGTGCAATCCAGATGAGAGAAAGGCGACTGAAAGCTAGAAGGCTGTGCTGCTGCAAAGGACAACTGCTGATCTTTGAAAGGAGTTTTGAAGATCCTCCAAATCAGATCCAGATCTAATTTTTGGAGATGTGATAGAGAAGAAGAGGATCTCCAAATATAGCTTGAGTGGATATCGGTAGAGACCAGGCACTTGCATGGCTAGATCCAAAACCTTCCACTACTTACAGGATCATCAACGGATAATAGGATTACCCTACGTCAAGATAAATTAAATTTGATTTAATTTATCTAAATTTATTTTAATTATTAAAATAATAAGAATTAGATCTAAAACATCATAAATTTAATCTGGATTAAAGAAAATTTTTTTTAAAATATATCTCTTGATCCGATCAGATCTGAATGAACCTGATCTGGGAAATCACGATTTCCCTTCAACTGGTATCAGAGCCAAGGTTCTAAAGTGTTTAGATCTGATTTTAAATTTATTTTAATCTAAAAATAAGTGATCTCAGATGTCACATGAGATGTGATTAGATTTGAAATTAGAAAAGTTAAAATTAAATGATTTAGATCTAAGATTAGAAAATATGCATGACTAGTTCTAAAATAGAATAGTTCTATAGAATAGTCTTGCATGTTTTCAATTTAATTTGATTAAATCATATTTTAAATCTATTTATTTACTATTTTTTGATATTATAATTATTATAATAACATCTAAAAAGTAATGAATAAAAATTATTTAATTTTTAACATATATGAGATATGATTGTGCATGTCTAGACTAGTTGTAGAATAGTTCTGCATAGTTGTCTAGATTTAGAGTTTATTTTGATGAGATCTTTAAAATCTAATTTTTTAGATATTATTGAGATAATTTAGATCTGAAAACATGCTGATACATGAGATGTATGCAAATATGCCATGATTAGTCTAATTTGTATATGAGATATATGATATA